>VZUA01087287.1:3156-20790 GCA_013401035.1 Horornis vulcanius
CCGTGGTGAAGACGTGAGTAGAACAGAAGTTATGAGAAGTGAAATAAATGGAAAAAATACCAGACTTCAACACACAGGAAATAGTACATCAATTCCTTTATCACATTAGAGCCTTTTAATCAACTCCAATATTAAAGTTCTGTTGATTATATGTTGATCAAGGGTATTTCCTATCAGAAAGAAAAACATTGGATTAAGTATTGGATTGAGATCTATCAGACTATAGGAACACAAATGGAACACACCAACACTAAGTTTGGAACATCCACGTGTTAAAAAACCATTTAATAGATACAGAAAAGCCTCCACTTCCTGCTATGCTATTCCTACCAGAGTATATTGAAGTATCATCAGGTCAAGCTCCCATCCATATGTCTATGAGGGATGACCCTATTATAAAGTCCTTAAAAAAATACTGCTAACTGCTGGGAGCAAATATATCCCCAGATCAGTACGTGTGTTTGAAGTTTAACACTGCCATTCAGATCTCTTGCACAGAAGTCCTTGTCATATGTTTCTGCTTTGAGGCCAGCCTAGCAATCCCCACAGCTTTTTTGAATACATCACTGCTCTCAGCTCTGATGCTGCTATCAGCTGCATTGCCCTTGCAAACATAATGGAATGGGTAGACTTGCACCACGACAAAACCAGCAACTTCCAGATAATGTATTTAATATGTTTCTTATCAGATATCTATGATCATCCAAGTATGCCATGTCATTTCACAGTAAAATTCAGTACTAGCCTATATATTTATACGCTTTTCTCTATTTTGCTTAATCACAACACTATGTAACAGGTTCCCTACAGTGCCATACTTGTTCATGGCTGTTTTGCTGGGGTTCTCTGTGTATGATACAGTCCTGAAAATCATGAGAAGCTTACAGTAAACAACCAAAAGAAAGTAATTTGTTTTCAAACAGATTAAAGGTGGCCTATTAGTTCCCAGCACATGATAAATGTTAAGTGGAAGCAGACAAAAAACCAGAAATCATTACTACACATACATTGTTTGGGATTTCAGTGAGAATTAGTCCCATAGGAAAGAGCTTTCCCCTGGAGAGCTTTCAGATTAATTTAAGAGTTCCACTAAAGGCAAGGTTAAGACTTGTCTACATTTATCAGATATATCTAGTTGTTATCCAGTAAGCTACTAGAGGTAATACATTGTCCTTCAAAAAGAAATGGTGATCAATCCTCAAAGCAGGCATTAATGTTTGGTAGGCACAGACATCTTTTTAATAATGCTCAGTATTATGAAAAATATTATTTCATATGACTTTTCGTGTTGCTACCCTTTAACAATGCTTATAATTTTCAAACAATTTAAACCCTTTAACTTCTGCCATTCCTTATTTTGCTGTATGACCTTCTATGCCTAGGTCAGCATAGGTAGGCAATTCTGGGAGCAAGATTCTGCAACTAATCAGAAATCAACCTGTTAATTATCCAAGAAGAGAGACATCATGTCTCTCCAGAGAAAAGTAACATCTCTGTTTGCACATCCAAGCACATGCAGATGGTTTGTTGGTGTGAGCCTCAATCAAGCCTTAGCATAAAATACTTGGGAACAACTATTTTTGGTTTAAGGAAAGCAAATCAAACAGAATCCCAGAATTTTTGTCAGCCTTTTATCTGAGATCATATGGTGCACAATCCAGGTCTCTCCATTACTCTTTAGGTCCCAAATTGAATTTCCTGGAAACACGATTAAGACAGGAGGACAGGATTTCATTTGTGTTTTCCCTTCTTTTAGTGTGTCTTATTCCATGCCTTATGTAATCTCTGTTACTCTCTTCAACTCTCTTCTTCTCCTTGTCATCACAAATTGCTGTTTGGCAAGCGACTTGCACATGGGTGTGCTCTGACCTCATATGTGACAGACCCAAAGAAGAAAAGGCTGCATTATACCTTAGTAGTCATGTAATTCTCAAGGAATTTAGAAAAGATTCTGAAGGTTGTCCTCCAAGAACCTTCCCATAAGAAAAAAGAAATGCCCAGTCACCTTTGATGTCCTTCATTTTCCTCTTTTAACTAATAAAAGCTTGCTTACCTGTACTCACTAAGTACTAACAAACAACTTGTTTAGAATAGAAGGGGTAAAAAATTAACTCAAAGAAGCACTGTGAATCATGTGAGGAAAGGGATTTTTCTACTTCAGGATATATCTTCATTTTAATTTGCATGTTACCAATTACAAGAAAACAATTTACAAAGCTGATTTACCTTTGAAAATGTTGAAGTCTGATCTTTCCGACTATCAGGCCCTTCATATGGATCTTCCATTAAAAGCTTCCTCAGCTTCTTCAGTTTTGGTCGACATCTCCTTAATTCCCAATAGTTCTTGGAAAAACCAGCAATCTACAAGAGAAAACAGTGAAAAATTTTAACATACCATCTGGATTCAAAGCTCCTGACCAAAACTTATCAGCAAGCAGTGTTAATCTAGTCACTGAAAACAAGAAACTATTAATAGGGTAATTACTATTACCCTGCTATTTTAGAGACAAAACAATCATTGCAAAGTTTCCAATAAAAAAAAATTACTACGGACAATAAAGAATAGAAATCCACTGTTGATTGATAAAAAAGTTTTTAGCGCATAAAGATAAAGGTAACAACTCATTGGCATGAAAGTGACAGGAAATCACCACGGGATATATTTCTACACAATTCCCCTCAAAACTGCTTTTTGTGTCAGCAGTAAATTACATTACTGCTATAAAAGCCCACCTGTATTAACCTGTGTCTATCTTCCCCACTTCTTCCCATGGTCTTTTTACACCTTAATGAATCATCATAGCCCTAAGCTTGAGCAAAGCAGACATTAACAAGGACAGAGAGCTACACTTGCACACAACTGACAAGACACCTCTGTTCCTTGCCCTGAGTCAACACACAAATGAAGAGTGTGCAACAGGAAGCTCGGCTGCTCTTGATTCAACAACACTGACTTACAAAGCTTTATTTTTAGAGTAATCCTGAGGTGTTCCACAGGGTACAGCTTTGACTTCCTGCAAGATTCTTTGAAGAGGACAGACTATTTGAAGCCTTTCAACATAATTTCTGCTATTTGCCAAACTGACAGAAATGGGAACAGAATCACAGATGCAGAACAGGCTCCAGCTTAGTGACTCCTGACCCAATCACTAGTCCCATGTTAAAACAGTTTCCATGAAAAAACCTCTAGACAGTATTTTAAATTACCCTGAGTGCTCTACTGGAGTATTTGGGCTATTTTAGAAGTCGTCCATTAACAAAAAAATAAACAACTAAAACTTTAAAATAATATTCCATTTAAATCAACTATAAGCAAAACTGCCTATATACAGAAGAAATCATATACAAATTCTAATACACAGAAATCTCTCAATTTTAATTACATAACTGGCTTGGCAAAAAACTCAGCTAAACGCCAATTTCCTGATAAACTTCCAAGCTTCAAGTCAATTAGCATTTACTTAAGTGCTAGGCTTTTTTCCTGCCAAGGTGTTTTCTGATGAATTTGGTAATAAGAAGATACTCTGCATAGAAAAAAAAAAATTAATTAATATTCCAAAGCTCACAATCTGAGCTGAGCTGCATGTGAATAAAATGGCAGATGATTTGGCTGTGAGTATCAGCCGTGCAAGTGATACAAAGATCAGCACCAAGACTGAAAGTGAAGGACAGTGGAGCCCCAAAGTACTGAGTACACATAGTATCTTTCGCTATGTTCCACAATTTGCAGTGTAAATGAACCATCTAACATTTTTTAAATAATTTTGAGAGCTCTTATAAACAAAACTTTTTAAATAGTTCCTAAGCAAATCATATTTCTAGAACGTGTAACTTCACAGGAATAGTGAAATTATTAAATGTACCAAAAAAAGTATATGAACAATATTACTTTCTCATTAATCTACTTCAGCTTGAATTAATTTTTCACATTAGCTCATTAGATCTCATGAAGAACTGATGCTGAAGTAGGATTATTCCTCAATTGCGCCATTATGTCCATTACAGCAAATAATTAACTAATAATATTTGCCTAGTTTTAAATAGAATTTTATTAACTATGCTTCAGGATGGCAGAGAACAAGGAATTCTTAAGAGAACTCTAAAATCATTCAATTTGACAAACGTTTTGATATGCTAATTGAAATAGGCACTTTTGAATATATTTCTATATTTAAAAATAGTATTCAGACATGACATGGTAAAATCTCCCTTTTGGGGAAAGCACTTCTAAAAATCAAGCTGTAAATAGCTTACTTAAAAATAGTTGCTAACACTAAGAAATTATATTTTCTTTGCAAGCTTTTAATACCTGCCACAAGTAATTACTGTGCACTAAAACAAACCACAGTTTTAACTTCTTGGAAACAATAATAATCATACATTACAGAGAAAGTTCAACTACCTCAAGAAGGGCCCTTAAGCCATTTTGGACACCCTAAGGCATAGCATGGCCCTGTGTAAAAAGCACATTTATAGAGACATCCTCCTGGAACTGGTCAATACACAAAGAAGGTACAGGAGACTCATCCTTTCTCCAGTGGAAGCCTGCAGTAGTGGCTAAGCGATACCACAGGGCATCTAAAATGGCATTAGAAGCCTATGTTTAGGCAACTGAATCCCATCTGGGTGTCACATACGCATCTTGGACACAGTACAAGAAATTACAGAGAATAAGAAAGCAGAGAAGTAAAGCAAACAAACAAAAACCTGAAAGACACACCTGTGAATGAATAATATTACAAGACGACGGATCTGCATTCAGCTCCTCTGGAGTTTTGCAGCCAGGAACAAACAGCAGCATATTTGAGGTATCTGCTATTTTCATGTCATAAGTTTTATCTTTGCTGCACAACACTGCATGTTCATCCTTTTCACCACGGATTACTAGGCTGGGAAAAAAAAACAACAAAAAAAGCGCAGAGAAATAATTATGTATTTTTATCTGTTTCAGAAAGATCACTTATTAAACTTGTCTGATATTTTCTCACATTTATACATTTGTAAAGAAATTACAAAGTGCAGGTCCGTTTGGTAGCAGCAGTCACAGTTCACCAAAATATAAAGATGCAAATGTCAATTAATCTAATTGACTATGTTTTTGCCTCTCATTTTAGTGTGGGAAAACTCAAAAGACAAGCATTTAAAGTTTTAGCATTTAAAGACATTTAAGGTTTTCATGCAGAACACAGTTGAATGCCTATAGTCATACAGCAATTTGCTCAACTCCCCTAAAGCATTGGTTAAGTGATGCTTAATGCATGAACTAGTTCACTAGTCTTAGAAATTAAATGACAGCTAGAGTTTTCTTTAATGAGGACTGAAGCTGGCCCACTATGAAACAAAAAAGCAAATAGAAATTGTGTCTATTTTGTAGAACCCTTCAAATAATTAATACCTATTTTCTTGAAAGCAATTCCAAGCAGGAAAGAAAATCATCATCTAGAACAATTCTGGGCAAAGAGACAATGTAAACCACCCTCTTCAGCTCACACACTTGATTAAGTAAAGATGCTGCGTGAGGACCTGATAATACCAAAGCAAGACCACGACAGGGGAACATTCAGTTCCTCCCAGGCTACATGCACTAACCTAAGTGCTCACATTCAATTTAATTAAACTGCTTCTCTTGTTTCCCAAAGCCTGCATGCATGAACAAAGCTCAGCTGTGCCCCAAGAAATTAACATGATTCAGACCTCTAACAGATACTTTATCAGTATTGCACTAAATACGAATGAGCTTACTAACATACATCTCAGAGAACTACTTTCTTTAGAGGGGCTTCTTATTTTGTATCACTTTAAAGACTTTCCTTTTCCAATTGGCATTGCAGTAAAGGAAGAAATTTAAAACAGTATCAAAACCTTACCTAGATAGAACATACTTTTGGTTCAGTTTGGTGTCACCCAACCACCCTACCCTATGCCCATGTTAATACTGCACATCCTTCCCTGCCAATTTGTCTATCTTATAGGCACCCTGCCATCCATCAGACCTCGAGAGTTGTAATAGGGAAATCTCAAAGTCAGCAGAACTCTTTTAGAGACATAATCTCTTTTCTAAGCCTGTATTTCTGATCATAGAATATCCCGAGCTGGATGGAACCCACAAGGATCACTGACTGAGTCCAGATGCTGGCCCGGCACAGGACTGCCCAAAGAATCACACATTGACCGAGAGCTTCTTGAACTGTGGCACACCAAGGCACTTCCTGGTGCTGCGACCACTTTTTGGGGAGCCTATTCCAGCATCTCGGTTTTGTTGAGAAGTCTCCACAGCAGGAAGTTTAAAAAACAAACAAACAAGCAAACCCACCCAAACAAAAAAACCTCAAAAAACCCCTAAAACTACAACCAAAAAAAAAACCCAATAAAAAACCCAACACGCTTCATATAAGTGTAAACAGTTTTTAGCTTCCAATGTAACTAAGACAGGTTTAAGGGATTTGAGGGGCGGTTATGCAAACCACGCCACAACTCAAGCGTGGGCAAAGCCGCGTTTCCGGGACATCCCCGCGGCGCGCACCGCGCCCGCCGTACCTGCGCCCCGCCTCCAGCTCGGCGCAGAGCCCCGGCTCCAGCTGCAGCAGGCAGCACTCGCCGCCGCCGGCCTGCGGGCCGAAGCTGAGGCAGTGCACGACCGGCAGCAGCTCCGCCGGGTTCAGCTTGGCCGTCTGCAGCGTGGCGTCCACCTCGGCTCGGCTCCGCATGGCGGCCCCGGCACCCTCCGAGCTCCGCGCCACGGCCTCCATCCCCGCCCCGGCGGGGCCCGGCCAACGGGAGGCGGGCAGCGCGCGCAGCCGGGGTTGATTCCGTGGTTGACGGACGGACGGACGGCGGGGCGGGCGGGAACGGCGCTGGGTTGTACCGGGGGGGAATTGCTTCCCTCTGCTCTTCCGCCGGATCTAATTGCTAAAAAACCTCCCGATTTATGTCGGGCTGCACAGGAGGCGGGCTGTGCTGCAGTAAAATCTCTCGTTATGCCAAAAATGCAATAAAAATATACAAAATGTGCAAAACTAAATAAAAAGACAAAACATTACAAAACCGGGCCCAGTATGGAAGTCACTGCTCAGCTCTGAGGCAAGAAAATCATAGATGTGTTCAGGATGGAAAAGGCTTCCAAGATCATCAAGTTCAACCCTTTATCCAGCACTGGCAAATCCAGCACTAAACCATGTCCCTGAGAGCAACATGTCTTTTAAACACCTCCAGGGTTGGTGACTCTTACCACTTCCCTGGGCAGCCTGTTCCAGTGCCTCACCACCTTTTCTGTGAAGACATTGTTCACATCCAATCTAAACCTCTGCTGGTGCAACCTGAGCCCACTTCCTCTCCACCTGTTACTTAGCTGGAAGAACTCCTGCCTGGCTACAGCTTCCTTTCAGGGAGTGGTGGTGAGCAGTAAGGTCTCTCCTGAACCTCCTTTTTTTCAGGCTAAATAGCCCCAGCTCCTTCTGCTGCTCCTCACCTGAGCTGTGCTCCAGACCCTCTCCCAGCTCTGTTGCCCTTCTCTGGACACACTCCAGCCCCACAATGTCCTTCTTGTAGTGAGGGATCCAGAACTGGACACAGCACTGGAGGTGCAGCCTCACCAGTGCTGAATACAGGGAGACAATCCCTGCCCTGGTCCTGCTGGCCACACTCTGATCCAGGCCAGGATGCCATTGGCCTTCTTGGCCACCTGGGCACAAACCAGCTCATATTTAGTCACTGTTGACCAGCTCCCCTTTTCCACCTGACAGCTTTCCAGCCATGCTGCCCCAAGCCTGGAGCATTGCTGTGCCACTCTAAAAGTTTTTCCTCAACACCAGAGCATGACAGCAAGTGTGGAGAGACGGAGATTGAATGTCCAAGCCATCACAGTGGGGCCTGATGGTGGGAAAGCACTGCTGAGGCAGCTGCCACCCGCTGGTATCACTCACCTTAGGTCCTTCTGTCCTGGGGACAGTCTGACTGAGGGCAGCTACCTGCAGGTTCTCATCCATCCATGACCCCTTAGGAAAGGGCCTGCATAGCCTCTACACAGAGGCTCATCTCCCCATGACTCAGAGCTCAGCTTAGGTTCTTGCTGTGTCCTGATGGGGCTACATCTGCCAGATGAAGCTGTGAGGAAGTGCTTGAGCCAAAGCTTTGACACAAATGAGGGAAAACCACAGGCATGAGCAATTATTGCAATAGAAATAGTCTGCAGCCCAGAGATTCAAGGTGAAGTCTATTGACGTCCCTAAATCATAAGAAGAAAACAGAAGTGGAGGCTCAGAACACAGCAGCTAAGCACCTAAGCACTAGTCAGACTTCTGCAAGGAGCAGCACAGGATGCCTCTTCCCTGCCTTGTCCAAGACAAATGGCTCCTCAGACACTGATTTTTGCTGCAGGGCTTATTAACATTCAGCCTGGTAGTGTGTTAGCCCTACCTGCTGTGTGCATCAGCTAACAAATAGTTACTCAGTGCTCCTAAGTTGTGGCTATCCACTTGCAGAGTACCTCTGAGCTTGGTGAAAGTCTGTACCAAATGACACAGATGAGGAAGTCATAACCCCTTTTATGTGGGAACCACAGAAGCAGGAGCTGGTGGAATGGAGCTAGCTTGGTTCAGTCCCAGCCTGGCAGAGACCAAAACTGTTGCTGTATGTGACTGAGTCAGGCATCTTCTGCCTGCAGAAGGTTGTGCCTGAGTGGTGCCAGTGAGGCAATCGGCCTCAGAGAAAATTTTCTCAGAAGTTATTAGGCAGTTACCTCTGTCACAACACATGTGCAGTGGCTTGTTCAAAGACTCAGACTTTTATCATGTTTTCATGTTTTGTTTCAGTTATTGGAAGGTGGAAATACCGTCATTGTGCACATGGGAAACCAGAGACACTCCAACTTGGGCTAGTTTCTACTAATGTGTAAGTGCAAACTGATATGTGACTAGCCTTATCTGAGACTTACATTTTGCTTTAATGTTAATCTCTTCATGCACACCTCTCAGGTAAACCAGAAAATCACTTTTTACCATGCTGAAATGCTGAAAAAGTTACTAACTGAATAGCAGCTTATTTGTGCTGGCTTTAATTTATACCTTAATTTGTGCAATTTTCCAATGACCTTGCAGACCTGCTTCTTCTTCTTTCTACTTTTCATTCTGTGAAATAAAAAAAAAAAAAAGTTCTGGTATAGCCAAGGAACTGAATCCAAGGCATGGGTTTGTGGAGTTTGTATCTTAAGAGATCTGCTATGTAACAGAAACTCAATGGGAATTAAATCACTGGATGTTATTCAGGAGTTAGCATTGACCTGTGGTCAGGAACATTTGTAGTAGTTATTAATTTTTCTAATCAGTTTTCTTTATCCTGGTAGTTCTGGTTGAAGATGCTTTTTTATATGTTTTATACATATATTTCAGAACTGAAATGTATATGCTTGTGCTGCCCGCCATCTTTCTCTGCCTGTCCCTCATTTACCCCTCTGGAAATTGCTATTCAAGGTCAAGCGAATTTGGCATGTAAATTTCCTGGAATTTTGGTAGAAATCAGTGGCTGGATGATAGATTGAAGCCCCTACTTGGGGGAATGCTGCCCTGATCCATTCTAAGAGGCAGAAGCCAACTGCTCTATCACTAAACACATGGACATAAATCTATAGAGATGTCTCATTTCTCAGGAAACTACTGGTATTATGCATCTGTTTTAACTGAGATTGCTTTAGAGCAGTGACCTGACAAAACCAGGTTTGTCTAGGAACTCATGAAGTTGGTTTCTTGAAATGTGGATGAATCATTTAATGAATTTGAATTGCAGAGAAAATGAGATGATTAACTATCAATGTTGCTGTCAATTTATTAGAAAAAGCATGTTATGGCAAGAGAGCTTGGTAGGATCCTGAAATTATTTTATATTGATGCTGTGGCATTATTTATTTGCTTTGGAGTTGCTATAGCATAAATGACTTCTGTTTTCAGTTTGAGCTGGTCTGATGGGCTGAAACTGTCAGGGCTCAGGAGCATGTAATATCATGGAACAAGCAGGGATGAAATTCACCTGTCAGAGAATGGAAGCAAGAGCTGAGGAAGCAGTAAATTCAGCCATCCTGATTTAACTAATCACCAGCAGCTATCAGTCTACTCAGGTGCCCACTGGAGCCTTTAAGTGGCTGCTGTGAGTGTGCAGCTGTGTGAGGTATAAGGTGTACACCTGTCAGCATAAGGGAGAAGTAGACTAAACTGCTAAATAGCCTCTGCATCCTCAGCTGGGCTGGGAATGAGGCAGGAATGAAGTCTAGCCTCAAGTAAGATAAGCTTTGACATAGTTTTTCAATTGACAAATGTTAACAGAAATTAGTGTTGATGGAATGTGGTTGATGATCTTGAGTGAAGTTAGCAAACAAAAAAAGGATCATTGAAGATTATTATAGTCTTGCCTTTGAAGTCCTTGGCCCTGTATAATCTTTCCCAGGACTCAAACATCAAGGATGTGAACCGTTAAATAAATGAAGGGCATCTTTGACAAATCAAATAAAAGCAGTAACTCCAAAGCTCCACAACTGAAACACAGAATGATGAAGCAGGAGATAACAGTGCAAGTTACCACTGTCAGGCCCTAATCATTAGGTAGCATATTAGGAGGATGACTTCTCATGTGTGATAGCAATTCAAGTGCTTTGGATCTCTGCAGTAAAATGTAGTGAGAAAATAGGGCTACATGAAATGGGGTGTTCAAATGATAAAGGTGTACACACTAGAAATTTACAGATGTCCTTCAAAGTACAACAGAGGTAGCTGAGGAAATAATAATTAAAAAAAANCTGGCACAGTGCCAAAATTAAATATAGCAACACATTATCAGCTCAGTGATAATTACACAATTCACAGTTACAGTTACTGGAAATTATTCCACAAGAGAGGCTTCTTTTGATTAAAGCCTCATAAACCCTAGTTCAAGGATTTCTTTTTTCAGCTGGAATGCCATCTGCAATATTTAAAATTAGCATGTGTGTTACATTTGCACTCATTAAATGACAGTTTCTCATTGTCTAGAAGTATTTGCCATAGGATGTGCTCATTGTGTTTCAATACAGAAGGTGACCACCAAAGCTTTAGGTGTGACTAGAGTAAGAACTCTGAATGCTGTTTTAGCACATCGCAGACTCCCGTGAGATACTGGGAGAATGACTGTCTACAACAAATGTGTTATATTTCCTTCCTAGGAAAACAAGAAAGAGAAAAGACCAAACAGAAAATATCTTTATGGCATTATATAATCCATGGTGCACACCTATCCTGAATGATGATTGTCTAGTCTGTCTTAAATATAAGAAATGGGGATTTCTGATGAAAAGAACAGAAGGTAATGGATGACAGGAGAGAATAAATTTCTGTGCAACACATTGAGAAACTTGGGAGGTGTGGTGAAAGTCAAAATGACTGTGATCCATTAAACAAATGCATAAAGATGTGCTTGTCTCTGTTAATCACAATATTCAGGTTTTAGTCATGACTCTGGATCCTAAATAAATTCAGACCCCCTAAATCACAAGAGCACACACTCTTCTGCTCTTAGAGTTGGTTATTAAGACATACTTTAATTTTTTAAACTTTTTTTTTTGTAGTGAAATGTAAAATAGCAAAACAGTGTTTTGTGTATTCTGTGTTGCAGACCTTGGTTCACTTCTATTACTGTACCCCAGTAAAACCATCATACATGATGATGTCAGCCAGAAAAGCACCACAAAGCAAGAGCTAATGAGTCCAAGACTCAAACAGGGAAAATTTCAGCTAATTAGTAGAATAACCAGATAGCTCAACTGCTACCTCAGACAAGGCTGTCTTGTCAGTCTTAACAGGCCACCAGGGAGATGCAAAACACATATATTCAAATTAGGAGAAAATAAACTGTATTACTATATTATTATAAACTGTACTACTGTAAACTGTAAGCTATAACCAAACCTAAATATTCGTCTAAACCATACAATAGCTTGGAGTATCTCGGTGACAAAAAATTAGTTCTGGCCTGGAAATACTGGAGAAGAAACACTCGACCACAAAGCTGGAAAGTATGCACCAAATAGTCGGAGCTCAAACACAATCAAGACAATTCGGAAATGACTTTGAGAATTTCACCACACACCATTGTGACAAGCAAGAACCCAGATACCCAATGCTTATGAGACAACTAGCTAGAGACCTGTTTTGTTGCTATGTTATTTCTTTGCAAGGGCTGCATGTGTAATTGCAAACAAAAGCAGGGGATCAGTCATGCAACACTGATTTCAGAATAAGGTAGGGTAAACCTGACCAAGCTCGCAATAGAAAACACCCATTCATTCATGACAGCAGAAATGAGATGTTTAATAATGCTAGTAGCGTGATCATATTTATCACCACACCAGCCATGCACAGCAACAACACCCATCTATGGTGCGAAAATGCACCATGGACTATCAACCGTCTGGGAAAAGATAACGAATTGCAAAGGATGCTGTGATTTGCTGTCAATACCCATGACAAAGTCAACAGCCATCAACATCAGAGTCAAGCTGTCAAAACTGTGAGTGCAAAAAAGCGATTTGAGGTGGGGATCAAGTATATAATCAAAGTCAAAATAAGTCAGATAACAACTCATAATTTTTGCAAGTTTGTTGTGTTAAATATTCCTTGGCAAAACCTGATAAAGTTGATAGGGACCAAGTGCCACGTAGCCAATTATCCTATAAGCACCCTATTATCCTGTAATATTTATAAAAGTACTCTACTACTTGAAAGGAGTAATGAACAAGTCAAAGAAACATCCCCTTCTAGGGATTGGGTTGATTCATATTTCCTTAGTGTCATAGTAATTTCTGTTGTTTTACTTATTGTTTTTCTTGCATGTGCTTATCACTTACATCACTGTAAACACACCATAAATGAAGTATTTAATTGGAGAAGGAGGAGAGGTGACGGCCAATGGGCCAACTGGTTGTATTGAAAATCCCCCTTGGAGAGAAAGTAGCACTTAAGCCTCCCCGAGAATCCTTGATTCCAGTTATCCTAATACTCATTTTCCCTATCCCTTTCACCCAAAGCCCCTGTAGCGCCTTTATTAGGAAGTTTTAAGAAAGTTACATAAAAAAGGAAGAAGTTAATGCTAACTTAACAAGTTTTCTTTTAATAGAAGCACCCTCCTCAACCATTCTGATGATGAAGACCACCTGCTTCAAAATGGTAACCTGCATGCTCCTCATCATGGCATTCACCGCAGCCTGGAGAGTCGGACAGCCACCCAAGAATGTGTGGGTCACCTTAGCCAAGTCCCTCACCACCCGAGAATGTGTGGGTCACCTTAGCCAAGTCCCTCAAACAAGAGAACCTGTGCCTGTCCACGGGCTCAGTCAACAGCCCACTGTTGTCATGTCTGGTTGGGATCCCGTTTAAGATTCATGAGCCCTCATACCCACATCCCTTTGTAGGGAAATGGCCCGCTCCACCCACCACAGAGAAAGGGCCAGCCTTTCCCAGGGGAAGCCTGGGAGGGACGTGTAGCAGAATTTCTCAGGGAGCAAGGGCATGATTTGCTCCTGAATTAGTTGTGCAACCCAGTCTGGACCCAGGTACAGGCCTGAGTAAAGGCCAAAGCCTGTGGCGTCGTTAGAAATTGTCTTAAGGTATGCGAGGGGAGAAAGTAGTTCATTTATGCAGTAATAGGTACAGATGTTAGTTTGAATATTTTAGCCACCTTAAATATAAAGTAAGCAATGTTTAATTACATTCTTTTATGCTGCACACCAATGAGGGGATGTTTGGAAATGTAAACAATATTGAGATGTGTATAAACTGCCATTTTAGGTGAAATAAAGGAGAACGTATGTAACCATATTGGTGAAATTACGTTACTCGGCTAGCTTCCCACAACTTGGGGGGATTTCCCTTTTCAGGGATGGACCAAAACATTACTAAAATTGGCCCCAGAAACCTATGAATCAATGCCAAAACTGTATCAGAATTAGAATTAGACTTACTGGGATCAGCCAAAGCTAGTTACTGCTTCCACTTCTATTTTCAAAATACCGCCTCAAGCTACAGCATAGATGTATGCCCAGTGAAAAAGATCTATAATTCGGCTAATTGGTGCAATTATACAACTAAAATACCACTTGATACTTCTAGTTTCCTCACTCCCAGAGCACTTCCCCAGGGTGTGTTCTTTATCTGTGATGACAGGGCTTGGGCAGAGATCCCTTCTCGTCTTAGGGGAGGTCCATGCACTTTTGGCACGCTTACTACACTCACCCCAAACATCACCCTCCTTCATGATTGGAAGCAAATTAATAAAGGGGCACATCCAAAAAGATCGTTCTCCCGATTTGATGAAAATTGTGATTCAGCATACTTTGATTGGCCGAAAAAGCAGGAGGGTTGCGGTTTCCATTTTTCTTCCGTGGGTAGCCGCCACAAAGAGCCTTGGTGAACTTTACCATGCTTAGTAAGCTTGCCAAGGAACATCTAAGGCACTCAGTGTCCTCCTTAAGGACAAGGAAACCACCAGACATGTGACCCTCCAAAACAGGGCAGCTATTGTTATTGGTCCATGGGCACGGTTGTCAGGATTTCGAGGGCTGTGGCGGTGTAGAGTTTTTATCATTTCAAATTATGTTGTATTTGTGTTCTAGAAAGCTGTTTGAGAACCCCATTCCATGTTTAAGTTTGTATGTTCCAGGTTTTCCCTCCCCTGTCAATTCTCCTATCCCCTGCCCCTTTTGCCCTGTCAGTCAGTCACTGGGCCTTCCCAAGGATCCAGAAAGTTCCAGGGAAAGCGTCGAGTGAATGGCTGAGCCCTGAGAATCCTCTCCCCGGTTTACTACCATTGGTTGTTCTGTTAGGACTTGTCTCCCTCTATCCCTATTGGCTGTGGAATGTATCTTTGCTTGGAACCCTCCCCTGGATAAAAGGCACTGCGACAAGCTGGGGGTGCTCTCGGTGGGGTGTTCCCTGGAAGAATAAACCCTTCCCTGTTTCACCTTACCGGAGCCTCCTTTTCATTCCTTGCCAATGCCGCGTTGCCTCTGGACACTCGAGTGACTGAATCCATGATACTGGCGGTGGCTGTAGCTCTGCCAGTGGCACTGTGGGTGCGTGCGGGAACGGAGCTAGCTGAACCCCGCACGCTAATAGAGGGTTTGTGTTGTTTTAATCTAACCACAGCCAGTCCATCTCTCAGAGCATCCAGCTACTCAAAGGAGATGTAAACGAATGAAAAACTGAAAAGGACCCAGAATGGTTTGAGAATTTATTTGGACACTTAGGACTCAAGGGTGGGTTGCTTCATTGCTTAATAACCCTCTTTGGATTTTTGTTGTTATCCCTCTTGTACTGTTAATGTTCTCGTGTCTACTCAAAAGTTTGAAAAAAGAAGTAACGGGAATGTTTTTTGTAAATAAAGAAGGGGGAGTTGTGGTGCCCCTAGGTCATCCCCAGATGACCTCACTCTCCCTTGGAGAGCCAGCATCAAGCTAACTGCTATTTAGCCTCTCCACCCAGTGCTGCAGGTTAATCCAGGTTCTCCTGTTGACCTTAACCCTAGTTCGCGTTTTCCTCCCTTGTGATTGGTTAGTTTTGGAGTGGGTTTCCCCCCTGCTGATTGGTTACTTTTGGATCCTTCCCCTGATTGGCCCTTTTCTCAATCCCTTTCCCTATTGGCCCAAATTGTAAACTCCACCCCTTTCTGCACCTATAAAATCCTGCTCCCCGGACAGTTGGGGGTCTCTTTGTTGATGGCTCCTGAGCAATAAGCATGGATCTGGAAGATGAGAAGGCCTGTCTGTGCTCCATTCCTCCATTGCCCTCAGTGGCTTTGCCACTGCACTGCTCTGGCAGCATTCTAAAAGAGTGATTCTCAATCACCACCACCCAGGGCGTGTGATCTGTCTGTACCCCAGACACATCAAGGTGTCTTTATAAAGACGCCTCTGTCCGAGAAGTTGCGGCACCTCAGGGATCACCAGGTGGTCCATGACAGAAGCCAATATAGGAAAAGCTCAACAAAGTGACCAGAAGCCTTACATGGGAAAGAATAAAATGCAATACAAATGAACACATCATAAAAATTCTGTCCAACAAACCTAATGCTGAAATGACCTGTAAATACCTGATTCTGTTATTCTAGGTGTTTCTCATGTTTCTACTTACAGGGCCTTCTAGTTTCACTCTCAGTCATGATGAATAATGCAGTCTCGGGCTGTAACCGTCCAAGAATTACCAGTTCACTCGGTTTTGTCATTTTCAACTTTCTTCCTGATGCTAAAATGTTAGATGAGCAGGCTATACCCTTCCCATCCTTCTCCCCAATATACCTAAAAGCCCTTTAGCCCCAAGCCATCAACCTGGCATGAAAGTGGAAAAATTCTACCAACATCTCTGCAGCAAACATTTCGTTCTGAAGATTTCCATCTACCCCCCTCATCAGGTACTAGGCCTACGCCTAAAGCATCCCATGTCTATTATATTTTTGATATTTTTCTGTGAAGATGCTAACCATCTTTATTTTTTCCTCCTGCTGCTGAATTCAGGATTTTGTTATGATGACAAACATTTTTCCATTGTAATCACTGTGTAAATGAGTGGCTCAATTTTTTTCTTACAACTCCGTGAGTAATGAATAGTAGTGAGTATATCAAAAGAGCTGTCAAGGTCTTGAGATGTTGATCAATTTGGCACAATGTGGTAGGCTATAACCAGGATAACACAAGTAATTTTCCATTCACTGGATGTTTTGGCCTCTCAGATCCCCAGTCACTGTTGACTCATAAAAGTTCACTGCCTGTATGCTTAGGAGAGAATCTTGTCCTCTCACCTTCTCCTGTCTAAGTGTTGGAGGCTGGGTCAGCAGTTTTGACACAGACCTTACCTAACAGAATTGTCTCTCCCTGGGACATTGCTTGGTAAGTGGATGATGAGGTTGCTCTCATGATAAACTGCTTCAAGAGAGAGATCCTGTGTGAGGCATGAGGCAAAATACTGCCCTTTAAGCCCATCTTCAGAGAGCTAAAAGAGTTTTCCTCCATAATTTAATGATTTGAGTGAGAGAAACATCAAAGGCAATTAAAAAACTTCAAAAGCTTTAATTAAAAATTCTGTGCAGGTTCCATTCCTGGGGGAGTGCACACTGGGGTCTGCCAAATTGTGTTAGAGAAAAAATACAGGTTTAGATGATCCTATTCCACACTGGGGGTGCTCAGTAGGTGGGTCTTCTGAGATGCTTCTGGGTGAGTTTTCTACATTGACATCTTTAAGAGTGACAATTTGGAGGGCACTTCTCCAGAGAGAGAAGTCAGTGCAATTAGGGACGGAAGGTCTTTTCTCTCTGACAGTGTAGCCAGTATAATACAGGGAGAAAACTTTGAGGGTCTTCACAAGGAAAATTTATTTCTGCACTCTCCTCCCTCACCATGGCTTTATTGCTGCTGTTCCAGCTTATTTCCCTGTGTTTTCTCTAGCTGAAGTCTTACTTATCTTCTTAGTGGGATGCTTTTCTCACCAATCCTCTTTTCTTTGGTGGTGCTTCCTGGACCTTTTTATCCTCATTTCACCCCTATTCCCTGTGAGAGTGCACCTTGGTGAAATTTTCTTCTTGTACTCAATAACAACAGACTGATTTTTCATGCTTTTTTTTTTTTTT
>VZUA01087295.1:26977-37375 GCA_013401035.1 Horornis vulcanius
CCTCTATATCTGGAAATGTTCCCTTGGGTGATTATATATTTTTTTTAATCATGTGTGTTGTCCTGATGAGGTTCACACAATTATTTAACTGTATGTTAAAGCACTCCAAAGAGCTTTCAATAAAGAGTTTCCTATTTCCAGAAACAGTAAAGGATCTGGAGAGGAAACATGAGAACTTTGCCTGGCATTGTTATGCTTAACACAGGGAGGCTTCTCTAGCTGTGATAATTTCAGAGCAGATTTTGTTCAGGACAACCTAGCAGGAAAAGAGACAAGACGGATCAAAGAAAAAAGCCAGGCAGTTATTTGTGTGGAGCTTCTCCTTCTTATCCTTGTTGGCTGTGGGTCTGCTTGTGCCACTGTTGAAGCTGATAGCAAGGTTTGAATGGCTTGAGTGGCAAAAGACCCTAAACAAGAGTAAATAATTACAAAGAGTCTGAGGTAGATGATCACCCTGGGCTATTTTTTAGCTGCCTTCCTACCCTGTCTTTCTGTGCAGGTAATGTTCAGGAAGCTTGTAATGTAACAGAGGTTCTGCCATCCAGTCTATAGTTGTTTCATGTCATCCTCTTCAGGCTTTTTATGTTATAAACATTTCTTTCTAATACCTCAAAGAGAAATACTCTAGTAATTATAGCAGCAATTTCCTTCCTTAGCTTTACTGTTTCTTCTCTCCTGTGCAGATTATTTCATTTAAGCTGATATCCTGAGCAATTATAGTACAACATCATTTGAGACGTAATCACCTCTGGCTAACCTCTTCAGGGTCCTTTGGATATAAATGTGCTGATGTCTAAGCATCCCAGTGAAAACATTTCAGTGAGAAAAAAACAATATGAAACCTAATATTTCCCAGAAAACTTGGTCAGGAATAGAGTAGAACAAGTGCTCCCTGTTAGGGGGAAGGAAGGAATATCAGAAGATATTGCAATGATTTTACAGTCAGAAAGAATAACTGTGATCATCTATTCCAATTGCCTGCGAAACACAGGCCAAGAATTTGGCTGTAGCCAGCACTACTGGCTGTAATGAGCCACATCCAAAACCCTGTGCAGCCACTGGGAAAAATGCTGTTGGCTTTAGTGAGAGCTTTGGATGAAGATCAGTGTGAGCAGAAGCCCAGCAGTGCAGCACAGCTGTGGGGAAATCCCTGAAACCTACAGGGCAGTGATCATTTGCCAGTAAACAGGGAGCACCAGTGGCTTCCTGGAGGCAGGACATTGCCTCTTCCAGAATTTCTCCTGCCTCTGTGGCTGTTCTCGCTGTGATGGGAAGGAAACTGAGCGGAAATGGCCAGGGAAGGATCACTTTTCCTTGCCTTCCTGTTCTGTCTGGAGCCACTGCCTCTGGAGCTACTCTCAGCAGCAGTTCCTGTCTCTGCTAGATACCTGCACAGTGTAACTTCTCAGTTCCCTGTCGTGGATAATATAACAAAGACAGCTGGAGTCTGGTGTTCTCATCTAATGATTGGTAAAAAAAAATATTTTTTTTTTCTTTGGTTTAGGAATATCTTGACAAAAGTTGAGAAATGTAGAGGTGTTTGTGTGTGAGTGTAGGTCATTTGCCAAAAAAAAAAAATTGACAAATTGTTCTATCAGGAATGAATTAGATCTATTTGGCTAGTCTTGGGAAAAAAATGCAAACAATCTAAAATAAAAAAGTACTCAGAAGTGATCCTCTGGGGGTCCTTTGGGGCTTCAAAGTGCAGTAATTCAGAAATACTGCATTTTGTGGCAAAATTGCACTTTGCATTTTAAGTGGTAAAACTCAGCATAAATGTATAATCAATGCTTCCCACTTCTAAAAAAGAAAAAAAAAAAAGAAAAAAATAAGCAGAATCAGATTCTGAAGGAGAGGGTACAACAGGGTAATTCCCACTGGTGATGTAAAACCTCTCTATTCCACAGTTATGACTGCTCTGGTGTGCTTGCTCCCAACATTACTCTTTGCAGAAGCAGGGAAGCTGAGTGGAAGCCTGCAGGATTTCATATTTTGCATAAAAATATTCATTTTCAGACCACAGTTTAATTCCTTCCCAGGTGGCTAATAACTAAAAGTGCTGGCTTGGGTGATACAGAGGCCACTGAGTCCTGCTGCTGGCCCTGATGAACAAACTCATCCAAACCAGGCTGCCAGCTGAGCTCTTCAGCTGAGGCAGCAGCTGCTGCAGTGGTCACTGAGAGGCAAAAGCTCTCTCTTAGAGGATACTCCCTCACAAGAACATCCTCCCTGCACTGGCCTGGAGCTATGATAAGGCTCCCTTATAAACAAGCTAAATAAGAGCCTCCTCTCTCCCATTCCCTCCAGTCTCCTCATAGATAAGTGAGGGATATTTAAGAATATTTTTCGGGTTTTTTCCCCCCTTTTCAATTTGTGAGCTTTTGCTGCAAGACTGTAAAGCAAGTTGACCAAGGCAGAATTTAAAGTCTGAACTTCTATTGATGAAATTACCTCAAGGACATACACATCTGAAAATTCCCTATTGCTGTGCAGCAGGACAGCCTGAATATAAGTGTCTAATACCAGTTTAAATGCCTTCAGCACCCTGACTTCCACGTCTCTTTTTTTCCAGGCAAAGGAGGATGGACCAGGTCAGGCCACATATTAAATCTGCTTCTTCTTAGAAATACAGCTTGTCTACAGCTGTTTGTTTCATTGACATGCAGCCTCTTGCAGCAGCAAGAGAAAAGATGGGAGATCAGAAGGAGTGCCTGCTGCTCTTAGAAGCAGCTTTGTGAGCTCTCATTGGCATTTGGGGGCAGGTTTGCTTCTTTCTGATGAGTTTTGAACAAACACCAGTGTGGGGTTATCAGCAGCATCCCTATTATGTTTCTAATAGTCTTGTTAATATGCAGAAAATCAATGCCAAGAAATGTTAAGAGTGTACAGAGGAAAGTTCGTGCAGTATGCTTGGAGGCCCATCCAGATTTTGTCAACAATCATTGCTCTTCTCTAGAGAGCACAGGTTTTTTTGTTTTTCCTGGGCAAGAGAGAGACAATAATTGATACTGTTTGACCTCCTTGCCTCTTTTTCAGTTAGCTGTGGTCAAAGTGTCCCAGCAACTGGGACCTTACAGTATAATCTTAGGAGCAGCATTAGAGTGTGGAAGTGAAGAACTGAAGGTGTTTAAGAGAATTATTGGAGATCCAATGACAAAAAAGTCCCAATAGGAAATTACTTAACATCACATTTCAGAAGTGTTTTTTGACCCTTTCTACATTGCAGGCTTCCTCTAAGACTCCTCATCCAATAATTTCACTTCTGCTCCCGTGCTGTTAAATGTGGATCCTTGTTCTCCGCAACACAGAACTACTACAAGGTACTCAGGTATTAAGGAGCTGAATGCCACTCAAGAATATTAGTGGAGTTTACTTCTCTAGTCTGCATCCCTGTTCCTTTGGACTCACTCACAAAGGGCCTCCCTCATCCTACTTAAACATGGAAGATTCAGAAAGTCTCTCTGGCCTCTGGGAGGGAAAAATCCTCCTGCTTTATCCCTGGAGATTCAGGCAGTGACACATCCAACACTGAACAGTAGGGTCCTTAAGTATGTGCACTCAGCACAGAAATATTAAGTACACTTCCCCCAGCATTCCTATTCAGAAGGCATTCATGAGGCACTTTCTGAGTGTATAAGGGACTCTGAAATACCTTGTAGCAACACTGCAAAACCCCAGAGGGGTTATCTGTAACCCCCACTGTAAGCACTAAAAGGGGTAGATCTGAGGGACAACAAAGCACAGGCACTGGTGTAGTGAGTGCCCTGCTGGGTGTGTTGCTCCTCTCCTGTTTTCCTTGCCCCACTTCTGTCTCATGGAACAAGCACTTCATCTTTTATGCTGAAGAAATGGAAATATGACAGTGTTGATCAGCACTGCTTCTGCAGTTGCAATAAAATGAAATGAGATCCAATGTACTCAGCTGTTACCTGAGCAAGTCAGACTTACTGACCTTCACTGTGACTGTTAATGTGCAAAACCCTCTGTCTTCCAGCTGTGAAAGCTGTTTCTCGTTTCTGAAGTGAAAACAAGGAAAGGAAAAAAGACGAACAGAATTTTGCACATGTGATGCCCCTAACTCCTTTTTTTAACTAATAGCAAGTATTTTACCCCAGTCACAGGCATCACCTAATTCACGTTGCCATAGGATAAAGAAAGCCTTGCTGTTTGCTCATGCAGTCTTGGTGTCCAAGTAACTTCTCGCAGACACTAAAAATACCTCTGTATTTTCAGACAGTGTTAGTGTTTCTCTAACAACTACAAATCATTCACGATTTATCGGCCTGCCAGGTGGGATCTGCCCTGTGCTGGCAGGGAACAAACCGTTCTGTGGCAAAAGCCTGCCGTGGGATGAGCAGCATTTGGGCTGGTGGGAGACGCCGCCTGAATGGAGGCGCTGCTCGCTGCCCAGCGCCGTCATTCTCTCAGGGAAATGGTCATGAGGCTTGCTCACCATTTCATGAAAATTTCATCTGTGCACGCAGGCCTGCCTGACAGAAGGAGCTCTGGTGAATCTCGTAGAGGTGGTTTATAAGCCATTACAGCCTCCTGCTATGTGCTCCCTCTGTCCACAAGGATTCTCTCCCTGGTAGCTGTGGTAGCTGCATAAAAGAGGGGCACGAACCTTGCTTCCAGCAGCTCCAGGTCTAATGTGTTCCATTACAATGTCAATGAAGGTGACGTGCACAGGGAGGGGGTCACACCGTGATCACACACTGACTCTGCCACAGTGCTCCAATTCAAAGGGGAGAAAAAGAGGTTCCCCTTCCCTGAGACATAAATGAAAATTGCTGCTGAGTCACCAGAAAACCCAGAAACTGAATTATTGGTTTTGAAAGTATTATTACTTTTAACAGCATGCTCTTGTATGTGTCAAGGGAAACTGATAAAATAGAAAGGCTCACAGATCCACAAATCCTCAATAAACTCCAATGATAATATTTTAAAAATTTCCTTGAAGACTAGGAACTCCACTTCCGTTGTCAAAATCAGCTTGGGTGGCTCGGGCACCTCACCTTGGAAGAGTCTGGAAATAAAAAATAACAGCAGAGCCACAAACAATTATCTTGGCTCTTTCATTAACTGAAACTGCTGAGTTAAGTAACAATTAGGGATTTATCCTCTGCAGTGCATGATCCATCACAGACAGCTGCATGTTAACTGTGCCTGCCCAGTGCAAGCATTTCAGCTGCTGCCCAGGCTTATGTATGAGAGCACATCAAGACTTTTAAACCCAGCCTTGCTGCTGTGGTTTAGATGTTTAAAGCTGACTGGGTGCCTAAGATCTGGCTGAGAGCCTATTACTGACTCTGGAGCTCCTGCAGAGGCTGTAGCTGAGTGGTCCGAGTTAAAAGTGGGTGGCTCATAAGGACCAGCATCCTGTGCAGCTGTCCCTGCTAGGCAGGATTAGTCTGCTAGGAAAGGGGGCTGAGAGCAGGAAACATTCCAGGTGTCTGATTCACATCTGTCACATGACATCTGGGCTCAGCTGATGTCACAGAGGTGACATCTTCAGGGACAGATGATAAGATTACTACCTGTAGTTTTATCTACAAGTCACTGGAACACCTGGGGAACAACTCCTGAGCCACAGCAGTTTGCAAAGCTTCAAGAAAATCAAAGTCACTGGCAGTCTCTGATAGATCATGTGGTTGGAAGAGCTAATTGGTATCCAGTGGGGTTAATCACACCTAAGCTCCAATAAGATGGCTCTCTTGGGCACTAGTAGCAGTGAAGCTGGGAGCTGTCTGCCTGGCAGTACAAGGCTGCCTGCACATCTACCTAGCCATGAATGTAGTTATCTCCCCAGAAGTGAAGTGGAAGTGTCATATAAGCTCCAACCAATTCCTTACAGAATTATGCCAAAACCTATGTGTCAAGTTTATAAAATCAAATTAAAAGCATCCATATTGTGCTTTGTTCCTGCTTAACTATGTTGGTAACTGCTCTGGGAAAGTGGTGCAATGTTGAATATCTTTCTGTAGTAATTACAATTGGATATGAAAATGAGCTACAAAACAGGGAACTGCTTTTATCCTGATTTCACAGATGAAGAGCTGAAACACTAAAGGCCAAATCTAATAAAGAATTACAGTGCTGCTGAACCTACCTTGCAGTCATCTGGTGTCCATATGGGATGCTGAACACTGTTAGATACCTAGTCCCCATTTAGAGCAGCTTCTGTTTATAGGACAGGCTCATCCTCTCTAAATGGGAGCCAAAATAGTCAACTTACTGAGAAAGAAGCTGCCTTAAATGAATGCTCTTGTGTATCTCTCATCTGAGAGCTGTCCAGCTTGGAACTGTTATGAGCAAGTGTCAGTGTTAGACTGCACAACTTGATTACCTCATCTGGGTTTTCAGGGAGTTTTAGCTTAGAGTCACTCCCCATGCCCTCCTCTAGATGAGTGTACCAATGAGCTCCCAGTGCTTGGTAGACTTCCCTCAGCTCTTTCAAAAATAAAAGGAGATCTCTCCTTCTTCACAGTGCAGTTAGTGCACATTTTAGTGGCCTGTTAAGGGAAATTTAATCTCCCTTTTTTTCCTTCCCACACTGAACTTGTTGCCCACATTAAAAATAATTTGGGAGCAAGACAAGCAGCAGGAGAGAGCTTAGCTCTGCAATGTGCTACCTGGGGATAATGTTTGGGGAATATCATGCATTCTGGATATGAACCAGGACCCACTTTGGTGCATCCTGATGAATTCCCCAACTACAGTGGTATGCATTTGTTCTTCTTACACACAATTTCCAAAATAATTTTGTCACAATGACGCAGCTTTTCAGCCCCTCTGGACAGAGACAGTTTAGATGCTCCTGTGATTCAGCAGACGTGTCTTAATCCCTTTAAGCAGCTGCTGGAACTGGACCTGGGAAGTTGGGTCCTGTCCAATGACTGTTATTTCAGTGCCTCTCCAACTCTGATAACAAGGAATGTGAATTGTTTGCATGCAAACTTTTTCCAGATTCCAGTTCTGCCTCCTCCTCACTTTAGTTGCCTACATCCCATTTTGGATCTGACCTTGAGTAGCTTATTTAGGTACCCAGGCAGAATCTGTGGCAGAACAGAGCTGAAACCAGCCTCCAAAGTCATGATGTATCTTTGGATCTCTCTTTCCCATCTAATTTAAACGAAGCCTTAGTTTCACTCACTACTTGCCCAAGCAGAGCTGCTCTTGATTTTAAACTGATGGCCAAATATTAATTGAAAATCTAGAGACAGAAAAAACAGACCAATTTTTCCCCATAAGACAAAACCAAAATCACATTAAGTGAAATCTTTCCACAGAAGATGCTTTAGTTGTTTTTCTCATCTAATTCCACAAATATAATGATGGCAGCTCCCAGCAGTCAGATGCACACAATAACAGCTGCCACTTTTACTGGCTGATAAATGCAGGATCAACACCTCAAAAGAAAGACATTTAGCTGGGGAAACCTCTGAAATAAAAATTCTGCAGGACATTGCAAAACAGGTGGGCATCCTCTGAGCCTTATTTAGCAAGTTCCCCCATCACTGAGACTGTGCCTGGCCCACCACTGAGTAAAATATTCCTGGCTGTATGCACGATATCAACATTACAAAGGTCTTGGGGAGAAATACTGCTTGAAATGACAATCCATAGGGCTTTCTAGAAGGGGGACTGATTAAACCAGATGGGAAGAATTTTAGCCACAGCAGGCCAGATTCTCAGGTAATGTAAATCAGCTTCACTCCACAGATGATTTGCAGCAGCTGGAACCTGTAGCTTCAAAGGATCAAGTTGCAGTCTCCTGAGCAATTGAGTCTGCATAGATTTTTACCAGTAAAATTAACAAGACCAATGTGTGTTGTGGGGGAGAACTAATCCTTAAATTAACAGAAATTGCAGAGACTTAAATAGTAATTTCTCTAGTTAGAGACACACCAGGTTTTTCTCTTAGCTTCTTGGACCTTTTTTTCCCTGAACCTCACAATATAATCAATACTGAAATAACACATCTGAATGGCCTTGGATGGTACAAGCCATAAAAGCTTCTGAAAGCTGTTAAAATTAAAATGTTCCTTTTTAAGTGGAAGGAGTTTTTAAGGACAAGACAGCAGCTGCTTTGAAATGTTTGTGAATTCTTTTCTCCTTGCAATTAGTAGCAAACAATAAATGCCTCTTTTTAGAGCACTGATGGCAGTTCCTTGGCTTTGGCAGCTTTTGTCTTCTCTAAATGATAACAACTGTGCATGATTGTTTCTGCTTAGGAGGGAATGCGTACCCCTGAAAACCACGCTGGTTCCACACACTAGCTGTAGGCACCTTCTTCTGAGAAACTGTTTCAAGCCTGGGCCTCTGTAATTAGTATTTTTAGTGATACATAATATAAACCTAATAGTGCTGTTATGCCTAGCTTACCCGAAATTGGTAAGTAGTGAAATCTCTTACCCGCCCAGCTGTTCAGCAGTTGTCTCTCAGTCCCCCATGCCCTGCAGAGCTTTGTGCTTCTACCAGCAATAAGAATTTGCTTTGCATAAGCGAAGTAGAGGCACAGAGGAAAGGTTTGTTTGGGTGTTTTCAATCATTTGTTGCTGTGTAAATGGTTTTAGGCAGCTCTGAATGGAAAATCTCCATTGAATAGGCTTGTATGGCAAATTAGGAAGCTGCAGTGTGTTCCAAGCTGTGCACGGGCCCCTGTTTACCTGATAATGTTTACAGCCAAAATCCTTTTCTTACTGAGCATGGTGCCTCAACTGCTTCAACAAGCTCACCTCTGAGCTGCAGCTGATAGGTGTTAGTAATCTGCAGAGTTCTGGGCTGGGAAGCTGTGCTCAGGAACACCAGATTGGTTTCAAATGTGCCTGTTCATGCCTGGGCTAGGAGTCCTTTCCTGAGGAGCATGTTGCTGGTTTTGTTCTTTGGGAATAATGTCCTCCTTCTAGAGATGGTGGGGTGCTCTCAGGAAGGTAAGGGCCAGATTTCCTATCTTGAGTTCATGTTGTCTATAGAGTTTTCTTTGTTGGAGTCTTGCTCTTTGGAAGTGAAATTGTCGAAACTGGAGAGATTTACAGCTAGTTTCTTGAAATGCTTTTCACATAAAAAATGGAGAGGGGCTCTAGCTTGTCCTTTTAGCATTTCTGCATCTTTAGAAAGTGAGGTCAAGAGGAATTTCTGTCTCAGAACTTGTCTGCTGAAGGCTAAGTTTGCAGGGTTTGTTTAGGAGATCCTCCTGTGTTCTTGGAAATGATGGCAACTTCCAGCAGGAGGAGATTCCTCCTCTCCTAGCCAGCAATGGTGTGCTTCCAGTCCCATGCATTCAAGTATGTGATTCTGCTGTCTAAAATCATGAAACAATTTTACATCTGAGGCTGCATTTTTTGTGTTGCTTAGGTCATATGTCCAAGTTTTATTGCCCATCATGAAGGCTAGTGCACTTCTAGAGGCTGAGATTTTTTTTGTTGTCCTTTGATTCTAGGACTTGGGACTTTTAATTAAAAGCATCAGGCAGTTAGAGACACACACTAAAAGCATGAGGTTGCAACCTTGGTCGTGAGGGAGAAGTAGAATTTTTCAGAGTGTATAAAGGCTACAAAGGTCACTTGTTCAATTTTAACAGGGTTGGGTTGGATTTGTGGTATGCCTTTTTCCCAGAAAGAATCTCATCTAGGAAATCTGAGGGAAGCAGGGAAATGGAAATGATTTGGAGGTAGTCTGAAAACAAAATCTGTGAAGAAAAACACTCATTTTAAACACTTAGACGAAGACAGAAAATGCTTTTAGCTGTAGAGCTTGAGCAAATACTTAATAAGGACGGAACAAGGCATAAAGTAGTGTAGTTTGCAAAGAGAGCACAGCAATGAAGGAAATAGTGTGTTTCTCCACAAATTAGATTCCCATTTGTAAGGACACATGTTGCAGAGCAATTTCGGAGCTGGGTATTCCCAGATATTCTGTTATTTGAAATGTTTGTACCAAAAGTGAGCATCTTTTTAAAGGGAATATTCCAGCTTAAGCAGAGCTTGAGGCAAAGACACAGGTAAAGTCTCCACGCTGTATGTAGTATGCAGGTCAGACCTTGTGCTTATTTTGGTCTTAACATCTATGAATCTCTTTCTGTGCAGTTGCAATGTTATATACACCAGATTTTCTTATCTCCTTGGGGAAACTGATCCAAGGAAGGGGCCTAAAGTCTTGTCTGGTTCCAGCCTGGGGACTGCTTTAGGCTTTAGTGAAGATTACAGTCAAAATTTGTCTCATTTGCACAAGACACAGATGCTGCAAAGAGGTGAATAGGACACGTGAGAGGACAAAGTAAATGTTCTTGAGTGACTTTAAATATGCATTTCTATGCAAATAACTGTGTTGTTGCATTCCTTTTTTTCCTTTTTTTTTTTTTTATAATCTGAATTTATAATTTCCAGTATTTATTTT
>VZUA01087309.1:0-10928 GCA_013401035.1 Horornis vulcanius
CAGTGGGATAGATTTGATAGCATTTATCCTCTATAACAAAACCAATTCCTGGTTTAAAGTTTCCTGGTATTTGGCAATCAGCAAAAGGCCTGATTTTGCCTCTGTGATGAAAAACCTCAGGGCATAAACCGAGTGTTTCTTGGTGTGGATGATGATGATGCTGGTTCACAGTTTGTGTTTACAAGTGTTTTTTAAATTGGAGAGAAGCAAAATACAGAAACTTCTCATGAGGTTTACAACTTTCTTGTTGAAGACCACAAAACGATGGAATGGTTAGAGTTGGAAGGGACTTCAGAGACCATCTCATTCCAAGCCCCTGCCATGGACAAGGACACTTTCCAGCAGACCAGGTTGCTCAGAGCCCCATCCAGCCTGGCCTTGGAAACCACCAGGGATGGAAAGGTCAGAAGGAACCTCTGCCAACACATGGATGGGCTGCTGGTGCCCTGTGCTGAAGAGCTGTGAATGCTGCTGTGACACCAGTGAGCTTTGCAAGCCTATGTTAGACACCTAAACCAAGAGCTCAAGATACTTGGTGTGCATTTCCCTCCACAGCAGGAGAGATTTTCCTGCCCTGCACTTCCATTTGACATCTCTCAGAATACCCTGGATCGTCCTGGAGTGCTGCAGTACGTGCCTGGATGCTCACTCACAGCTGCAATCCCAGACTGGAGCACAGGGAACACCTCAGGGGAGTTGCAGGTGCTGCAGCAGTATTCCCTGAACATCTTGGAAAATCCCATTTCCAGCCCCGAGCCGGTGCAGCCCCATCGGGCTGCAATCCCAGCAGCGCTCACGGCTCTCTGCTCAATTCTCTCTGTGCTGTTTGTTTGAGTGAGGAACTCTTTTGTTGCTCTATCAAAGCCTCGCTGACATAGCCTGCAGCTATGAACAAATGTTGTGTGGCTGCAAGCAGAGCGTTGGAGAGACAGGAAGCGTGTGCAATATTGATAAAGAGCAGAAGGGGGGCTTGTTTAAACTGTGCACAGACAACTTTTCCATAATTAAGGGAGCAGCAGACGTAGTAGACCTTGCCTACCAATGAAATGACTAACAAAGGCAGGAGACACACAGGACATGCAGCCTGGAGCACACCTGTGAGCAGAAGTGATGGTGAAAGGGACCTGAGGTGATTCCCAAGGATGGGCTGCACGTGCCTGTCATTCTTTTTTTTCCAGTTGACAGCATGGGTATATGGAAACCTCAGCACCCTTTTGAGTGCCCCTCTTCATGCTGGAATGATTCAACCTGCAAACAGAGCAGGTGGAGTAAGGGGTCAAACAGACCTGTTTGCTCAGTCCTATTCACAGGGGCTAATGGGATTGTTTCCTTCCTGTCTGCAGCTTTATCCTATGTTTGTTGGGAATGTGTGCCAGCTTGTGCCTTAATACTTTAAAAAATGGAAGCTTCTGTTAGGCAGCAAAAAATGGGATTGGGTCAACTGCTGGGTGAGGTAGTTTGGGTGTTGTTGGAGTTGTGTGTGAGCTTTCCTTCCAATGCTTGTGGGTGCCTGATGCACATAGGTTACAATTGCAGCATGTAGGCACTGGCACAGGTTGCTCTGAGAAGTTCTGGATGCTCCATCCCAGGAAATGTTCAAGGACAGGTTGGATGGAGCTTTGTGCAGCCTGGTCTAGTGGAAGTTGCTCCTGCCTGTGGCACGGTGGTTGGAAGTAGATGACATTTAAGGTCCCTTCCAACCCAAACCATTTTGATTCTATGATTCTATGATTAGAAATGTGCCCATCTATGAGCCATTCTCTTCCAGATGCCACTTGCTCTGCATTCCCCTCTTCCTAAGTTTTGAGTGCTTTTCTCAAGCAGAAACATTAAGAAGAATCTCCAGACCCTCCTAACTACTCCAGGCTGTTCTGAGTCGTGATCCCCTGGTCCTGACCATGCTGATGAACTGTTGTGACATCCTCATGTTCCAGTGAAGTCCACGGGGGTTTTGCTTCCATGTTCTCCTTGTTTTTCTCTCTCAAACAAAACCCAAGCTATTTTCTAACCATCACACTCACTGAGGGTTCAAGGCTGCTGATCTGCTCACAGGACAAGGGCCAGCATGGGCAGCCTGTGCTCTGCACAGCCTTCATCCAGCACTGTCTGAAACAGGCACAGGCATCCAGGTCTGTGGATTATGTTGCAATTTAGCAGCTGGCACATCTAAATGCTGGCAAGTGGGATCAATCTTTTTTTAATAATTTATGTTTTGTTATTCTTTCCAGATTGATCTCTTGGTGTTTTATTGCTAGAAAGTTTCTAAAGAACATTTTTTAAGCTTGAGCTGAAAAGCCTAGTATCACCCAGCAAGAAAGAGCTTCACTTAGGAGACTTCTCCCATGCTTGGAGCTCTTGGGAAGGTCAAGGGTTGAATTCTCTGAAATATTTTGGTTGGAAGATATCTGACCTGACTTCTGCTTACAGCTGGGCCATCCTCAAAGGAGATTGAGGTTGCTCAATCCTTTCCCAGTTTTGGTTATTTCCAAAGATTTCAGATGCCTAGTTACAGCAGCAGTTGGTCCCCAGGCTGTACTGCTCTATAGGGTTATCCCATCCCAGGTGCAGGATTTGGTATTTTCTGTGCTGAACTCCACAAGGTTCCCATCAGCCTTTTCCTCCAGCCTGTCCAGGCCCTTCTGAAAAAATGTGTTTTTATCACAAGTGTTGTATTTGCTCGTGGTGCAAATAGATCCAGAGCATTTGCAGGCCTCCCCACACACAGCCACACTTTGCAGGGATGCAAAGGTGGAGCAGGATCCCTGCTCTCACCCCACGGGTTGTGCAAGGTGGCATTTTATTTAATGATGACTTTGGATATCCATGTGTGCAGTTGCAACGTGCATTGCCATATCAGCTTCCATCTACTGAGAAATGAGAAATTATGGATGACAACCCTCCCTTCACTATTCAGAGCATGCAGGAAGATGATGCTGGTAATTGGGTGTTTGCTGTCTAAAAGAGGAAGTTTGTAATCCATTGCTATTGCTGACATGATGCCTCTGTAAACCCCCAAGCCATGATTTATCTCAGCCATTTAATATCTGTGTGGAGAGACAGAATGGCATATTCAGGATGAGCCATTATGAGCTGTCTGTTTGGGAATACAGAGTGTTTTATAATCTTCTGTGGGTATTTTTTACTTCAAATGAAGGAAATTAATGGGTAATATCTGCAGAGAAATAATGCCTGATGGGAAGCACTGAGAAGGACAGTGCTACAGGAAGGCTGAAATTGTATTTCTCTTTCAGCATGATATCTGTTTTCTTTTAATCACAGGTATGAAGGACTAGAGTTTCAGCCTTAAGTGCTAATTTCCTGTCTATTGTCTATTCAAACAAGATCCTGCTGTACCATTTCTAACAAATACATTCAGAGACAGGGCTGGCACCTGGGCCTGCCCTTCTCCAAGGGCTGCTAGTTCCTGCAGTCTGGGCCACCCTTTCCATGCAGTGCAAGGACTAAAGCAGCCTGCTGAGTACTGAAAAAATGGGGCTGAAGCATCAAGGAAAGGGCAACAGAGAATAAAAGTGGGCAACAGAGGAAAAAATGGTTGAAAGAGCCATGCAAAACTTCAGGTGTGAGAAAGATCATAGAATCACAGAATTGTTTGGGTTGGAAGGGACCTTAAATCCCATCTCATTCCGATCCCCTGCCATGGGCAGGGACACCTTCTACTAGCCCAGATTGCTCAGAGCCCCATCCAGCCTGGAGCTGAACACTTCCAGGGATGGGGAATCCAGGACTTCTCTCTGCCCAGACACATTTACCAAGTGGCTTGAGGAGAGGACAGAGCTGAGGGGCAGCTTGGACCGTGGCAGCACTGCAGGGCCAGTGCAGAGCCCTGGGCACAATCACTGCAGTAAGGATTTTGGCACAGCTCCCACACAGGCTGCATTCAAAGAGGAATTGTGTGGCATAGTTTGAAAAATGGTATTTATAGTAGCCAGAGGGTGCCCAAGGCTAGCCCAGCATTCTACTCTTGTGCCAGAAAAAATATTTTGGGCAAATGTTTAAAAATTGAAAAATAAAATAAAAATTAATGGTGACACCTATTTTTTATTTCTCATAGAAAGTTCTGCTGCCTTGTGGTTAGTAGATATTTTAGAAAATTTTAGCTTAAAGAAGTACTGGTTTTGGTCTGACACACCTACATGTACTCTTATGAATCACAGGGAACTACTAGGAACAGAATGTTTTTTCAATATGAGCTAAATATATGTGCAAGATCTGATGCATTTTTTTTTTCTTTTTAAGCTTACAATTCTGGAAAAAAAGAACAGTGATCTTATAGGAATCCAAATTTGTGAGGCTGAAGCTCTTGAATTATTCATATGATCTTATTCATTGCACTGTGATTATTTCTGATGCTTCAAACTCCTGGATAGCTTTTGATGCCTGTATTATTTCTATGTAAATCCCAGCCATTAGTTGGTTCTATCAATAAGGTTCAGATTGAATCATGCCTCTCCTGCAAATTAATGCAGGCTTAGACAAATGCAAGAGAAGATTCAAACTATCAAATCACAGAGTGTTAGACGTGGGTTTAGAACAAAAACATGTATATGTTATTTCAGGCTTTAGGAGGTGGTAACTGAAAATATTAGCACATATAGGGACATTTAGCAGATTGGTACACTTGGAAGACTGAGCCAAGCTGCAGGCTTGGAAGGTTTCTAGGATGTATAGACAGACTGAGTTCTGCCACACTCTCAGTTCTTCACTGTTTCCAGCCTGGAGACCAGGAGGTGTTAGACTGGCTATTGACTTATTGCCACCATAGATAATTAAACCACAACAATTGTTTTCAAACAGACTTAGAGATAAGATTTTAACTCACAAAAGCAGGAAGACCAGGCTAGGGCTGTAAAGCCTCTCTAATTCCCCATGATGTGCCTTTGGGCTGTGTTTAGCAGAAATGCCATGTGCCATTGATTGGAGCCTGCCCAGTGCAGGGGCACACTGGGAGTGGTGTGGCCCTCTGAGTGCTCAGTTCTCATGCCCTTTGGTGTGACACTGCTTCTAATATAATTTCATTTCTTTATTGTCCTGTTAATTACTCTCAGATTACTTTTTAAAATTTCCCTTTCTTTTCTCAGCGAAGGAGGGGAAAAGATATGACCAGCTCTAATGGATGGGAATTTTTCTTGGTGGAGCACAGTCAGTGCAGTGACTGATTCAATCCTGCAGGCACCCAAAATTGTACCTGCAAGCCTGGTCAATCAATTTGTTCCCCTAAAGCAGAGATGAAACTGTTTTAATAATAAAAAACTGGTTTACTAATAAAAGCTTCCATCTCTCTGGACCAGTAAACTGTGAGAAATGCAGTTATGGAAAGCAAAGGAAATCTAATTTCCCCTGGTATTGACCCTTACAGTGTCTCAAAAATAAGAAGTAGAAAATTTTAAAGGAAAGCTGGTACAACAGGGGCGAGTCTGGACTGACAGGAAGGGCAGTTTGACCTCTGAAAATGGAGGACAATATCAAGACCCAGGCAGAAATCTGGTCTCTAACATAGAGGATATATTTGGATCCATTCTGCAGAGATGGGTTACCCCTAGCAGAACCAGAGGCATCCTTAAAACATCCCCTCCTTCTCCTTCATCTCCCCCATCTACTTATCTTTTAATCAGATATTTAAATCTCCTCATTAATTTTTCAGCACACTCCTTCCCTAGCTGGACCAAGAGCTGCTGTGGAGAGTGAGTAGTAAAGAGACAAACAAGTTTATGAAATTTGGGTTGGAGTGGGGATCCCTCACTCCACAAAGGCTGATCCCACAGGCTGGGCTGGATGCCAATACTGTAACAGACAGCTCTTCTACAGGCTCCCTGTAGTATCCTCCTGCTTTGCACAGGACTGCACTGTTGACAAGAACATTAAGAAAAGGGGAGGGATAGGGAAAGTTTCTTCCAAGTAATTGCTTAAGCTATTTTTCAGGGATTTAACAGTGTCCCATGGCAAATACTCTACAGCTTGTGGAAGACGGGGCTTAAGCTAATCTCAGGTTAATTTAGGATTTATACCTGAGTCCCAGCTGAGTAATTGTCCAGAGATGACTGAATAAAGGGAGTCATCATCTCTTCTGGCTGGACTTTATCCAAGAGAAGACCATTTGGTGTTGGGTTCTGGGGAAGAGTCAGTGGATTCAGTGGTGGGAAGGAGGAACAGGGGCTTAACCCAATTTTTCCCTTCACATTCTCCCATGGTCAGTGTAGGTAGCTGTCCCTGGAAGGTCTCAGCTTTGTTGTCTTCTTAACATCTGGTCCTTCTTCCCAGCCCCTTCCAGGGAAACATGGATGTGCAGGTGGCTGCTGCTGGACCACACAGCAGACAGGGGCAGGGAATGCAAAATATCATTTCACATTCTCCTGATGTGCACTGACTGGACTTGTCTCACCCCATGCACTTTTTTTTTTTCCTGCTTGCTGCTGCTTGGAAACGGATTCCTGCATTTCTTTGGTCCAGCAGGGAAAATTCTTGGCTGCAAAGATGGATCTCGCAATCCAGTCTGCAGGCCAGCAACCCCTGGCCAGCTTCCAGGCACAGGATCTTTATAATGTGGGGATTTTCCATCGAGGGTATTCTGATGCCTCTTCAAATGTTGAGAAAATTGCATTGTAAGAGTGGCTCTCTGCTGATAATCACCCCGAAAGCCAGAGAAAAAAAAAGCATGAATACAGGGGCTGGATAGAGGAGCTGCTCCCAAGCCCTGCAGAAGGCTGGGGACAGAGGTCAACCCCTGGATGCCTTCCCAGAAATCACTGGACATTGGTGCTTTGGGGCTCATCTGTCCAGCCAAAAGGGCAGCTGTTGCCTATATTTCCACAGGCCAGAGACTAAAATGTTTAATTGAAAAAAAAAAAATAAAAAAAGAAAACAAAAAGAAAAAAACCCGAGAGAAATATTTTCTCTTAATATGTTTTATATATTTTTGTGTGTTTCAGCATATTGAAAGGCTGGTGCTGTTTTGTTCTTCATAACCTACTTATTGTTCTACAGGCATCTGAAACACCCCTACCACTGTTTCTCCCTATTTCTCAAATTTCACAAGCCTTGTGTAATAAGATCTGAAACAGGCATCCATGTCCTGCAGTGCTGAGGGCACTCTAAGAGCTGTCCCCACGTGTGTGCAGAAGGTTGCTGGAGCACTCTCCATGCCCCAGACAGCTCTTCTGGCAGGCACCATCTCCATGAGCATCAGCTGCTGCAGGCTGTGCCCAGCCTCTGGCAGCCTCCAAAAGTCCCATCCCCAGCAGTGCAAAGGGTCTCTCTGAGCAGCAGGGACACGTAAACATGTCCCCAGGAGGGGACATCACCACATGTAAATAATCAGGGTCAATCCCACGTGCAGAGGCGAGTATGCAGAATAGCCAGAGGGCTGCTGTACATCTGGGATTTGTCTTTCTTGGAATGAAACCTCAATGAGAAGCTGCAAAGTTCCTTGTGAAGATGGCAAACCTCTTTTACTTTCCATCCATGGCAGCAGGTCCAGGAGGGGAGGGCTGGTATGGAGTAGGTAGTGTAGAAGGAGTTGGTGTCAGTGCTCATTTCCAGGATTCTAGGTCTTGCTGGGTTATTTTAAGCATTGGGGGATGCCTTTCCAAACCCACAGTTGCTCAAATATCTACTTCTAGGTGGCAGTTGAGTCAAAGGCTGATTTGGACTAATTTCCCATGTTTTCTGAATTTATTCCATTTGGGCCTAATTGCCCCATCAGGAGAAGCTGTGTCTTGAAGCAAGTGCTTTAAATCCAATGTGCCACTGGTGAATGGCACCTCAAAAGAGACCTGGATGAGCTCCCTCTCTGTGCTGGGCACAGAGAAGGTCTTTATTTTGTCAGGAAGCTGCAAGAAATTGAGGGTTAAAGTTTATGCTTTTGCCACAGAAGAAACTGGAAGTTTCTATGCAAATACTCACAGAGAGTGTGCTGAAATATGGTGCCACTCCTCAAGGAGAGGTGTCATGCTTTCACTTCCTGTTTTGGTTGAACTATTGAGATTATTAGGTTTTTTGGGGGTTCATCATGAGAACAGAACTTCAGGACTGAGAGATTATGGCACGCTGAGTCAAGGATCAGAAAATGTCTCATTATTTCAGGTGTGAGCATATGCTGGTAGATTCTCCTTTCTCATAAAGCTTTCCCTTTTAACTACTGTTTTGTCCTACTTGGCAGCTGAAGTTCTACACTTTGTTCCTCTGTATATCTAACTTTATTATCATTAAATGATGGGTGACTGTAATACCTGATGGATGATTTCTAGGTTTTTGTTGTTGTTGTTGTTTAATTGCCTAGGGACTTCTGTGTCAGAAGAGGAAGATGGGAGAGATCATAATAAAAGCAGTGGGTTTCAAGAAGACAGTTATCAATTAATTGAAATGTGATACATAAGAACTCCTAAGAGGTAAGACTAACTGAGGAGGAAGTTGTCAGTTTTTCAGAGTAAGCTGAGGGCTGAATTCAGGCTGTCCAAATACAAGAATAGAAAATTTAGTAGGTGCTGAGCTGGGTAGATGATGAAGGGGTTTTCTGTAACTTCAACACCAGACAAAAACACACAGAAAAAAAAGAAGAGGTCAAATTTCTAATAATAAATCGGAAATAAAAGTACAAGTATTCAGGGATGAAACCAGAAAAACCAAGGCACAAAATGAGACCTCAAAGATAACCAGAAATAATTCAGTAAGATCCATTAATAGAATGAGGAGGATCAAAGGGAGGATTGGTCTGCTACTCGATGGAGAATGAAAGCTGTCTGCAGATAATTACAATAAGCTTGAAGAATACTGGAGAGGGGGAAAAAAATTTTCCCAAAGTAACTTGGGAATTACAGTCCAGTCAGATTAACAGCTCTAGAAGAAAATAAAATCGACCATAACAAATTGTCTGTAACAGTTGCAAAAATAGTTGGAAGACAAGTAGCCAATATAGATTGGTCAAAAATCAGTTGTGTTAAACTATTTTAATTTCCCTTATTGGGGAGGAAAAAAGGTCACATAGCTTGATTTGGAAAAAAAAAAAATTAAAGGTTTGCTTGGTAGGTTCATGGCAGGCATAAAATTGAGAAGGACTGCAAGCACACTGGAGGAATGGGTTATATTTGTGTGATACAAGATACAAATTTCTGAAAAAACAGAGCCAAATTCAGTGGAGGACAAGTGAAAATTATTCTTAACCAGAATTCCTTTGCTAAGAAAATGGTCTGGGAAAGAACTGACTAAAAACAGTTCTCCAGAAAATTTTCTTTTGGTATAATAGATCAAAAATTACCTGTGAGTAGGCAATGGCTTGGTGTTGTAAGAATGACAAACATCCCACCATCAGGGGCAGACAGGAGGTCTCTCTGCTCTGCTCAGCATGGGAAACCAATGGCCAGCTCTCATTTATGAATTTTTAAGGGAATTGTGGGTGTACAGGACAATTTAATATCCTCTTCTGATAAAGAGTGTGAGGGGTTTGCCTATTTTATTTTTCAATGTCTGATCTGTGAGTAAAAGTTGAAAGACATGGGGTTATGTAGTGCTACAAAAAGAGCCATTTCAAAGAGGACAGGAAGGTTTTCTGTGTTCATGATTGTCAGGACAAACAGTAGTCTTTGTAAAATAACATAAGGGACACTTAAGTGTTAGGAAAAGCTCTTGAAGGGCAGTAAACCTGTGGAATAGGTTTCTTGGAGAGACTGTGAAGTTCCTATGATTATTGGGTCATTAAGAACAGATTGGGCAAACTTTTGTCAGGAATGACATATGCTCATACTGCCTTCAAGTAAAGGCATCTTTCATTCCTTCCAGGGCTATTGTTTGATAATTCTGTCCAAATCTAGGGATGTAAGTGATTTACTGAGAGAAAGTCTCATGGCTGTGTCATTATTTCCATCCTGAGAGGGTACTGCTTTACATAATTCAACTCATTTATTGCTGTTCTCTTATGTGTAATTAAACACCTGAGGTGAGCAGGGAGAGGGCAGTTGTCAGACACTGCTATGGGAGGACTTGGCTCCAAGTGATCAAAGACGCCATCATTTGGATGGCAGACATTCTGTTAAGGCAACATGATGCTGCTCGTCACTCTTACTTGCTGTTCCCTTCTCTAAATATGTTGTCTTTATCTGAGAGAGCCTGGGGAACTGTAAATCTTTGAAGAAATTCTCCATATGCTGGTGATTTTCAGGGAACTCTGCCATACATAATTTCTGATAGCAATGTTTGAACAGAGAATTAATTTACTTTGGGTCCTTGGTTATTCTGTCTTGCAGTAAGAAGAGTATTGGCACCAGGCTGGAAGTTAAACAAGGTGATAGTTTCCCTTTTCTCTCTCTCTCTCTGAGCTTCATAGTAACGCTGTTGGAGTCAGGAAGCAATGCAGGATAGGATGTTCAGTGATCACAAAAAATTAGGTTTCTGTAGGTGAAATAATCTTTTTATTCCAGGAGCTTCTAATGAGACTATGTTTTCAATAACTCCTGTTAACATGGCAACATATGAGCATGCATCCATCTACGGGAAGAGGCTTTAATAACAAACGAGTAAATAACTCTACACATTTCTCTCTGTGAAACAGCAGACTTAGGGCAGATAAAAAGATCAGACAAGGGTCCTGCAGATTGCTCAAGAGTCTCGTAAAGACGGTAGGGGAGACAATCAAAATCATGACATTTGGAAATATTTAGACTCATGGATGTCTGATTCAAAATATATAATCAAATTCTCACAGATCACAACCCTGGCCATCAACTACCATCCAGTGAATCCTTTCTCCATAACTTCTGTTTCAGTTCTGACCAATACCTGTGTCTTCTCTAGGGCACTGGAGGAGGCAGACTTTATCATCTTCCAGCTGTTTGAAGACAGATGTTTATAGTGATGATAATTATTTTGATTTGCCTTCACTTCAGTTTCTAAGCAGTGAATCTTTCTTTCCCCTTTTT
>VZUA01087309.1:12338-24610 GCA_013401035.1 Horornis vulcanius
TGATACATTGGGATCTGGCAGCTCAGACAAAAGTAAACTCTTCCCAGGAAATAGGGAGAAGCGGAAAGATCTTACATAGTAGAGAGGCTCTTAGCTTCACTTCATAATAAAGATANAACAGTTACAAAAATTAAAGATGGAAATCTCTCACCTCCATGAATTAGGACTAGAAGTATCTGTTCTTCAAGGTAAACTTTGTAAAATACCATGAGAAGTCAATGAAGACAAAACAAAAATGATGACTAGTGCTCTTCCAGGTTGGAGTCTCTCCAGAAAACTTGAAATCAAAGCTCATTTCCAGTCAGGGCATGTTATGGCAAAACACAACTAATAAGTGAACGAGACAACCAATGCATTTCATGTGGCAGCACCAGTGGGGGCCTTTGTGTCTGTCTTAAAGTTCATTTGAGTTAGGATTGAGCATTTAAATGACAGGCAAACCTGTGTGAAACATTTCCATAATCTGACAGAATAACCCTTTTGTCTCCAGCTAAAAAACGCCCCTTACTGAGCCAAAAGTGAATTAAGCAAAACCATTTTCCGTCAAAAGTAACCATGACGCAAATGGTTTTATCTGCTTGTAACCAAGGCAAGAAAACATTAACCAGCTGGTCCCCATTCAGAGGCATCTGTAACCATCTGGAGGGAGCCCCCGACTGCAGTGCAGAGACTCAGTGTGGGACTGAGCATGGCTCAGTTTGCGCCTGCCAGAATCAACACTCAGTGACTGGAACGTGTTCAGAACCTCCTTGTAACAATTCTCCAAATGGCCTTTACCAGGCTTTAACGTGGCCTCGTTTCCCTGAGCCATATGGGAGCTGTGTGGCTCTGGCTGGCAGAGGCTGGCCTTGGGTGGTCCTGCAATGTTGGTGGTCTGGGCACATGGATTTCAGTCCTGGGAGATCCATTTGGCTGAGGTTGGGTGATTGCTGATGTTATGGGGTCAGAAATGAGAGAATTGCCTATGTATATTTGTACTTGTTCGCCCCGATGCTTTCTTATTCTTATTTCTGATATTTCAGGATAGGTCTGTGGTGAATCCAAGTGGATCTTGTTATCTCTGAGTTCACGAGGATGATGAAGCTATATTGCTTTGGCTTTACTGCTTGGTAAGGGTTTTCTTGTTTCTTTTTGGATATGGAGTTTGTTCACCAAATTGGTTAAAATGGGAATCAGATAATCAGACATGGTGAAGTAGACCCAAATATGTGTCAAATGATTCAGCTCCAGTATGACATCTGCCTGCTGTCTCATGTGAGTGCAAGAAGCCTTGGAGATACTGTGGTAACCATCAAGCACTCAAAGGGCTTAAAATGCATCTTCTCATCACAGAGAAGCCCAGAAAATATTGACTTCTGCAGTATTCCAAATTACCTCAGGAAAAGGTCGGCATAGAATTTAACCAAGCTGTTTGCTTTAATAACAATAACAACAACAGTAATGATATGAACTAAAGAGAGAAAGAAAGATTTATTAAAGATAAGTCAGAAAATATAGATCAGAATAGAAGTATCAAAGCACAAATTCTGGAGCCTTCATTGCTTGGAAATCCAGAACCTTACCATTTATCCTGTTGGTCTTCTACCTTTCAATAAACTGTAAATAGAAAAAAGATGATAAAAGGTACAACTTAGTTTATAGAATCATAGAATGGCTTGGGTTGGAAGGGACCTTAAAGATAATCTCATTCCAACCCCTGCCATGGGCTGGGATAACTTTTACTAGATCAGGTCACACCGAGCTCTGCCCCACCTGGCCTTGAACACTTCAGGGGTGAGGCATCCACAGTTTCTCTGTTTACCTTCTGCTAACTCCATCCTAAGTTAAATGAAGAATGTTGAAAAGATTATACACTCAATAACCATGGAGAATGGTAGAATAGAGTTTTTTTCAAGAACAAAACCCTGTCCTCAGGTCAGTCTTCTCTGAAAGAGCTGAAGGTATCATAAATTGTGGGCTTTTAATCATTCAATATCCTGCGTACCTCCTTTCACATTCAATTATTCAAGACTTCTGTGTGAAGGACTGCATAGAAATTTGCTATATTAATGTTCTTTTCATCATGTCATGGAGTTTAAACTGTAAAATGATTGACCCTAAAATATTTGTTTCCTTTTGGATTTTTGAGTCATAAACTGGAGCTTTCTCTGCTTTTGCGCAAGTTTGAAATAATATAGTGCAATTTATCTGTTGCTTATAAGGGCTTTTATAAATCTGGACACACTTGGTAAACACTGGACTTCGTACAAAAATTTGCAAAAATTGTGCTGCAACCTGTAATCATAGAAGAATTCATATTAGAGTAGGATTAATAATGCATGTAATTATAATATACAATTTTCTTTAGGCTTTTCTAATTATAAAAAAATTACAGATAACATCAACAGTGTGATTCTGAAATGCCTCTCATTTATTATGTAGCTCTCTTAATCAGTGCTCTGCCACTGGAAATCAAGTCAGAATGTTATTATGGTCTCTCCTTCTGGATTTAATTACAGCAGTAACTCATGGCTCAAAGTCTGAGCAAACACAGGGTGCAGTTTATAGTTTTGAAGAACAGCCATTAATCCTGCCTTCTACCACCCTGTGCAAGCCAATGAAAGCTCTGTAAAAAACTTTATGCCTGAAAATAGACACACACTTGCACTCTGGGGGAGTAGAGAGCTCAGCCTCTGTGTCAGTTCTGCTCACACACAGTTGAGCATCCTCTGTTGGGAGATGATCTCAAGGTGTGCAGATCTGTGAACTTTTTACTACCCAGATTCAGTTGCACCCTTCTCATTTTTAAGAATGATTTCAGGATGTCAGCTCCTGTCTGATGGCAGCCTGGAATCAGGATAGGGCTTTTGATGGGGTGCATCAAGCACAGCATCATGAGACGGTGGAGGGAGGGGATTGTTCTGCTCTGCTCTGCACTGGAGTGGTCTCAGCTTGAGTCCTGGGGGAAGTTCTGAGCCCTGCAACACAAGGGAAAACATTAAACTATTAGAGAACATACAAAGGAGGCCACAGGAATGGTGGAGGGTCTTGAGAAGAAGCTGTGTGAGGAATGGCTGAGGACACTTGGTCTGTTCAGCCTGGAGGAGACTGAGGGGAGATCTCAGTGCAGTTACAAATTCTTCATGAGAGGAAGAGGAGGGACAGACACTGATCTCTTCTCTCTGGTGACAGTGAGAGGACCTGAGGGAATGGCCTGAAGCTGTGTTGGGGAGGTTTAGGTTGGATATCAGGAAAAGGTTCTTTCCCCAGAGGGTGGCTGGGCACTGAACAGGCTCCCCTGGTCACAGCCCCAGCCTGGCAGAGCTCAGGGAGTGTTTGGATGCTCTGGGGCACAGGGTGTGACTCTGGGGGATGGTGCTGGGCAGGGCCAGGAGCTGGGCTGTGATGAACCTGGTGGGTCCCTTCCAACTCAGGGTAGCCTGTGACTCTGTTCTATGGTTTTGCTGTATCAATGGCCTTGCTGAAGATGTGAACCCGGTCCTTTGCATTGTTCTGGAATCAGTTCCCATGATGAATCTCTAACCTGACAATTAGCTGCAAATGGGAATAATGCACTCTCCCAAGAACTTGAATGAGTATCAGGAATTCCTTTTTGTTTTGGCAGCAGCCAGGAAGGATGTCTCTCTCTCCAAAGCAGAAACATGCCAGCCACATGCCAGCACCTGGGAGGACAGAGCCGCCAGAGAGGTCAAGGGAAGGGTGAGAGGGTGTGTGCAGGAGAGTGAACATTAACATGGATGTTTGCTTTTTGAAGCAAACTCATTTCTTTCAAAGAAAATCCTGTCATCCAAAGACAAGACAGTTAAAATACCACAGACTAATATCTGCCAGCTTGTGTCTTCCAAAAAGCAATATAAACCCTGATTAAAGATTCACTATCCTCTCCAGCCACCATCTTCGGCACCAGTTTTCTATATGCTCAATGTGTAGAGAAAAGTAAATTGAAGAATGACCTTCCTGGTTATTTTATTGTGTGGTTTATTTGGACTCAGCAGGGGTGCAAGGACCCCAGGTCATCTGCTCACTTCCTGGGCTGGGTGAAGGGACAAGCAGCCATTGGGTATGTGTCATTTGGGAAGCTGTGGGAAAGAACCAAGGCAATGTTTGCACTTGATTGATGCAGCTTACATTTGTGCTGCAGTGTGTTCTGCAAGGTTCTCAGAACTTGTAAGAAACCCTTTTTTTTACCTAAGTATTTTTTCCTCAGGACCTGCCAATTGATTGAAATGAGAAATTCTGGCAGAAAAGGCTAAGCCTCACTGTTTGAAGGACAGTGACATTTCAAAATTTATATTCTGAAATTGCCACATCCCTTCTGGAAACAAAAAGCAATAAAAGGTTGGTATTTCAGTGAACTTCTCAGAAACACAGAGATGAAGTGCTGTAACTGACCAGTCTGAGTTTTGCGTGTTTTCGGTTTGTACATTGTAACATTTTCTTTTTCATGGCACAAGTCTGTTTTTCGGGTATTTTTGAATTTCTGAGGCTTGTCCCGTGCAGCAGTTTTATTCCAACCCTGATTTCCAGCTATTGTTCCAGCAGAACCTGTGGTCCTTCTCACCCCAGTAAATCAGACAGGAAGGGCTGAAGGCACAACAGGACTGGGTACAAGATGTTCTGTGTCAAACAGGAGAGAAGTATATGAAGAGTACTTGGGTAGGAGCTCAGACTAAGTTCTTTGTAAAAACATCCCTTTACTTTCATCTCATCTAACATTAGCCTTCCAAAAGCAGGATTTGTTTCTTGTCAAACATCTAGAAAGGTGATTCAAGCTTCACTGCACTGCCCAGGGATTGCTGGCTGCCTCTTCCCAGATGTGGACTCTTGTGTTGCCCTTTTAGGATGTCTCCTTTGGCAGCAGACTGGGCTCTAGGAAGACTAAATATCAAGGATGATTAAATGCCATGAAATGTGGTAGTATGAGCACCTTTGTGTTCTTTCCTCTTGGCAGTCTATTAATCCAAGGAAAAAGCTTGAGAAAATAAGGCTAATTCATCCTGACTACTGTGAACAAATGTAATTTAAATTTTTTTGAAGACTGACAGTGCTTAGCCTGAAATGCCTCAGAACCCCCTCATCTCCCATCCCCAACAAAAGAGTATTTCATATTTTGTACAGCCAATTGTATTTTCTAAATTTGCTTTCAAATGCATCACAGGAAATAGGCCTTACGGGAAAGAGAGGAAATCAATAACTCTGCCATATTCCAGAAAAGGATGTGGGAAGAGCATCTTGTATTGTGGATTGAATTAATTCTGCTCTCTAGCACTAGGGATATGGCAAATCCCCTCAACATCCCCTTCCAGTGTTCAGTCTGCTGCTGTAGGGAGCTGTGTCCTTGATGTCAGCTCGGAGCAGAAGAAACTGGGCTGGAGGGAGGAGGAGGAGGATTCTGGCTGGAGTAGTGTGACATTGACACATGAGGCTTTAATTTCAAGGGAGGAAGTGGAGCAAAAAGGATTGCAAAATCTGGTCCTATAATGGTGTGGGATTCTTCTTGCTGTGCTTGCTCTCATATTTGTGGTCTCAGAGGAAACATCAGCTGGCTCTCCTTGGTCAAAGTGAGTTGGGGAGGTGGGTAGACACAGCCTTAATGTGAGAACTGGGGAAAGGGGGAATCCTTGATGTATCAGCAGGGACATGAAGAGCCTTTTCCTCTTATCCTGATAAAGAGTAAAGCATTTCTTTGCATTTATTTTTATTTTTAAGGCTGCTCTGCATTTGCCTGTGAATACTGAAAACTTTTGACATTTATTTTGCAATATGCATGCAATGACTTACACACATCCCGGGTTGGACATCTCTAGGGTCCTAGCAGACCTCAGCCCTGAGACATTTTGTTTTAGGATATCCCAAAAACATCACATGGAATGGCTAGAAGAGGCAATTTATCAGGGAATTGAAAGGAGACCAATCCATATAGCAATCCAAAGAGCAAAGCAGCACAAAGAGAAACTATTGCAGAGCAATTGCTCTTTCATAATCCTCCAGGCTTGCCTTGACACAGCACTGTGCATGAGATCTGAGCAAATTTAGAGGCTTCTGTAATTCCCATTCTCCAATGTAGAGGGGAAGGTTGTTTTCATACAAAGGCAATCACTTACCCTTTATTTACTGTGAAGGATGAGGACAGGGGACTCTGACTCCCAAAGCTTTCCACAGTTGGGTTTGTTGTCTAATTATTCCATGGAAGAGCTTTTCCCAGCAGTGTGAGGCTGTGTCTTCCGCAGCAGAGCCTGGGGGACTCCTGCCCTTGCAGAAGGTCTCTCCAGAAACCAAGTGTATTTTGGTGGAATAATACTGCAGCCCACGTGCCTTTGTCACTTGGTTAGTTTATTTATTTTTAATGGCATCATATGAATAAAGAAATATGCCTTCCTCATTGTCTTTTGAAGGCAGATAATTGTGTCGCTGTTGCTTTCGCTATCGGCTTGTCGTGCCCAAGTGGATTTACACTTATCCATCTTTCTCTTCAAAAAGCAGCCCTGCTGAGTTTTCCCAGTTGTTCAGTCAGTCACAAGCCACTGTTGTACAGCAAGCACTTCTTTATGTTGTCTAAATAGATGTGGCTCTTCTCTTTTTCCCATTGTCAGTCTTATTGTTAAATTGCTTTGAATTTGCAGTGAATTGAAATTCTCCATTCCAAGGAGAAAGAAATTATTACTTGTCATTAGGATTATTGGATAGTAGCACTTTTCAGTCCAGAATTAATGAGTTATGATCAGAACATATCCTTTCATTAGTTTAAAATATTCCCATCATTACTCTGATATTGTGATCTGGGAAAGGAAAAAAGCTTAAACAGCAGTTCACTTAAAATAGCAAAACACACACGTTACTTCACAGGCTACATAGAGTTATGGATGGCTAAACATGAGTCACCACTCTGGCTGAGAAGGAGTGCCATTGTGATGGGATGGATCAAGGTAAAAAATACACTATGGGATTATCAGTGATTATCAATTGCCCAGAGAGGTTGTGGACTCCTCATCCCTGGAAGTTCAAGGCCAGGCTGGATAGGGCTTGGAGAAACCTGGTCTAATGGCAGGTGTCGCTGCTCATGGCAGGGGGGGAATGAGATGATATTTAAGGTCATTTCCAACCCAAACCATTCCATGATTCTGTGATTGTGCAGGACGTCTGCAAGCTTCACAGGAGAATTCCATCTGGAGTTGACACTAAGTGGTCAATCAATGTGGCAAACTGAATTTCCTACATTCCAGCTACAACTTGGGGATATTCTTCTCTCCCTCCACTTGTTTTTGCATTGTAGAGTGCCAGCTGTGACTGAGCAAAGGAAGAGGCACACATTTCAAATGCATTTAATCAATGGTGACATTAAAGTTGGCATTGGGCTCATGTGGTCAGGAAGAGAGGCTTATAAAGGTATTATAGGAAGCCAAGATGTTGAAGAAAAACTCTTCCAGTAATTTGGAAAGTAGATTTTAAAGTGGCAAGCTTCAAAGGCTAAAATTATTCTTTGATCTTACAAAGCCTGCAAATGACAGCAGTGTCTGCAGGACACAGCATATGTCCAAACAGTCACAAGAAATCTAAATGAGGATTTGAGGCAGCAAAACTCTTAAAAAAAGAAAGGAAAAGGGACATAATTCAGACAGCCAGTCCAAATAACAGCATGGTTGCTCAATGCAGACATTGTACAATCACTTATTAACTGAAAAAACCCAACTTGTTTGAATTTCCAGATGAATTTCTGAAAAAAGAGGGAGGAGATTAAAAAAAAATAGAAAAAGAGATGTGGCCTAGAATGAGAAAGATTTTAGTGTCTGAATGTTTCTGAGAAGGAAGATTGCAGCCTCAAAAACAGAGGAACATTTTTAGGTGGAAGGAAGTAATGAAAACACTCTGAAATGTTTTTTGTTGTGGTTTTCTGACCTTTAACCAAACACTCCAGGCCTGCATAAAATGCCAAACTATGTGTGTTTATTTGTGTGAGTGTATTTGTTTGCACTTAGGTAAAGCCTGCTCAGAGAACATCTCCATGACCACAGCTGTGGGCAGACCATGTCCTTAGGTCCATGGCCAGCCAGCCTTGGGAAGACTTTTCAGGATAACATTGGATTTGATGTACAAACCCAGGCTCAGCTCTGCAGGTTCCCAATGGAATAGAGCTAAAAAGTTAAATACCTCAGTAGCTTTGGACCTGAATTAATGAGAGTGCTGGGCGGGGAGTACATAAGAGCAGAATACACATGTTCTTTCCAGAGATGTTTTGGGTGCATCAAAACCAAATTACTCAATTAATTTTAGTATTTGCTCATCTTAGTGTGCAGTCCAGGACTGGAGGATATATCCTAGTCATTGGTGCCTTTCCTTCCTTATGTCTTATTATCAATTACAGCATTACTTAACTATATTTTCTAGTTCTAAAAACATCTGGAACTTTGTTGTTAATTATTCACTGAGATGGAGACTTATATTTTAACAGTGCTTCTGAATGGGCTCTTAAAAATCTTGGAGCCAGCCTGTGACAGCCAGATGAAAAACAGGACTGGAAGAGAAGTCTGTGGTGTCAAGGCAGCCACGTAAAGAAATGAGATAAGATTTAGTGTTTGCTTCTAATGTGCTGTCTTGGGGTGTCCTATTGGAATTTCACAAAAGAATTGCTTTTTATAAACAGGTTGTGACAAGCAATTGCACATCTCTCCACACAGCTTAAGAAAGGAAGAACAGAATAATTGAAAATAAGGCTGGGCAAGCTCTTGGGAGGTCACCCAGTCCCTTGCCTCACCCAGGTGGGGCTGGCTTCACACTAACTACTCCTGGCATATGTTTGTTTCACATGTTTACAAAAACCTGCTGTGACAGAGGTCCTGCAACCTTCCTAGGAAATATTTTCAAGGCTTATCACTGCTTAATGTTACAAACTTCTTTCCTACTGCCTTGCTCATGTTCTGCCCAGGGGCCAGCATGACACCATTGCTTCTTTCCAGGCTCCCAGGGATCACAGGAGATAATAATTTCCTTTCCTACACAGCTACAAGTGCCTCTGTTTGGAGACTGCTATCATGATTCCTCTTAATTTTCTCCTTTCTAGACTAAACAAATCCCATCCTTTTAATCATTCTTCATAATTTATGGTCTTTAAACCTTCCCTCATTCTTGCCTGAGTTCAGACTAATTGGCCTGAGTCCTTCCTGAGAGCACTGGCCCAAACCTACATCTCAGTGGCTTTGTTTTCTCATCCTGGTATTTATTTTTCAAGTCTCATTGCAGTGAGGACTTTCATGAGTTTTTGTTAAAGCACCCCTGGATAAATGCCCAGTCTTGGATCTAACCTGGACTTTGGGTGGGCAGTACCTTCTAAGGGAGCTTCCACATCTTTGTTGAACTCTGGTACCTAAGGAGTGACAGATTTTTACAAGAAAGGTGGTGAAAATATGGAGTGGTACCATTCTTAAAGATGTGTAATCCTTAAAAATACTTTTTACTGACCTGTATTTGTTTCCAGCTGTTTATATCAGCTGAAACTTCTCAAGCAGTGCAAATGCTGGGTGCTCATCTTGCTGAAGAAGGAATTGCAGATGAAGATGCTTGAATATGTATTTAAAGTGAAATTTGGACTTTCTGTTGTTGCTGTGTTATTGCATTGTTGTTTGTTGTTTATTTTAATAAGTTCATCCATATATAATTTCCCTGGACTCATAACAACTTTTAGTACTCTGCTCTGTGAATGTAACAGAGGGGCCACTGTTCAATTATTAGTTCTTAATTTTCTATAATTAAGTGTTAAACTTTCATAAGATACATAATCTCTAAACTGATGGTGTTGCATAGAAGGTTCATTTTATTTTTTTTATTACCTCTTGCTGTTTAATTACATTGTGGTGCGCTTGGCAGTGCTGGGTTAATAGTGGGAATTGATGATCTTAAAGATCTTTTCCAACATAAATGATTTTTATGGTTCTATCTGCAGAAGTGACTTCCCAGTGTGAGCCTCTGAGCATCAGAAGGGTCAGGAGAGCCAGCTGTGATGCAAACTTCGTCTGTTTTGTCCTATAAAATTTGTGGTCTATGTACTATGGGATTGGTCAAGAGGATTGGCCCCTCTTGGGAGAAATTGTGACATTTTTTGGCGTGTATTAGGCTACTTTAATCCTGAAACCCTCATTGCTGGTGACAAAACACTGACTAGGGGTCATGGCCACAGTGTCATACAGAAGGTTTCTATCCCAGCTGAGAAGGGTCAGTAGGGAAAAGGGTTTCTCTTTCCAAAGCAGCTGAAGGACTGGATGACTTTTCCAGTCATCCAAAAAAGCATCCAAACCCATTGGGGTTAGGTAGCACAAAGATCATTTTCTGAGTGGGTTTTTTTGGGAAATGATGTTGTCAGATAATGCATTGATTGGGTAGGAACTTTATCAATTTGAGAAGAAAATGAAAACATTGTTCTTGGTTATCCTTTGCTCTGATAATATGAACTGAGAGACAGAGACCCCACAAAAATCAAGCCATTATAATTGTATAAACATAATTTTTAGGTTCTCAGACCTTATGCTGGGAACTGGACTGATACTGCAGCTTGTGATGGATATCTGGAAAACAATATGTAGGAAATAGACTTGCTTTCAGAATGTGAGGTTAAACTTGTTGCTACTTCTCTCAGTGAGGGTATTCCATACCCAGTAGATTGATATGCTTTTAGGTAATCAGAGTTCCAGTGTTTTCTGCTATATAGTGTTATACCACATAAAGCAAGAGAAAGGAAAGGAAGTTGGCCTATGATGGAATTGTTCTGGTGTTTTCTTCTACAACAGAATGGTAAATTGTTTGCTTTGGCTTTCTGGAAAATATCTGACCTTGATACTTCATATTCAATTTATGTAAACAATTACAAATGCATCTGAGCCAAATAGAAAAGGCTATTTCTTGAAAACCTGCAGGGAATTCACATGGGAATTTCCCCCATGCTGCGGCAATCTTAAAAATACCTCCTTGTAACCCCACAATATTAATGATTAACTCCGGAACTGTGAGTTTTTCCAGACTTCCAGTGAACTCAGTGATTTGTGTGTTCAGCTGCATGTATCGGGAGAGGTAGTAAAAAGGAGTCATTTACCACTTTTAGTAGCTTACATTCAACAAACAATCTGTCACATTTTCCCCTTGAAATTCAGGGATTTTTGCAGATTGCTCGGCTGACAAATATCTCAGGACAGGAAATATTTTGTGGCTAGGCTCTGTGCTGAGATCCTCTTGCAAGAATGAGCTGGAACCAGCTTTGTTCTTCACAAATTACCCAAAGACAGAGCTGCGTTGCTCAGGACACTTCACCCACACATTGCAGCATTGAGCCTTCAGAGGATGTGCTCAACATCACTGAGACCTTGTTTGTTTACCTCTGACATTCAGTGTTAGTGTGAGCTTTGTGAATTGTTCCCCTTACATGAGATTGAGAAGGGAGAAGTAGCAGAGGGCCCTCGGGGAGGTGATTTCCCAGGGCAAGCAGGGATTTGTGTGAGGAGATTCACATCACACAAAGTCTGTTCAGCCTGTGGCGAGGTGGGCAGTGGTGCAAGTAAGTGCAAGTGCAAGCTGGTGTAGGAATCTTTCCAAAGATTCCAGCACCTTCAGGGGGCTTATAAAAAGCAGGAGATAGTNTTGGGAATTTACCTGCCTGCAGTCAGAAACAATAAATACATCTACAATCTGGACTGGGAAACCATGCAGCTGGAAGCAGATGGTAATAAAAAAAGAATCAGGAACTAAGTCATGAGAAGTGACCTGGAAATCAGGCTTGAGTACACCTGAAAGACTGAAAACTCAGAAACTCATGTAGGAAGACTAGACATCAAATCTTTAAAGTCAGGATGTTTCAAAACCCCCTCACTTTTAACAAAGGATGGGGATTCATTTTTTAAGAGTGTCCTGGATTCAGTTGTTCTCAAGATAGATGTTGGTTATCATTTTTTTGGAATTGGATTAAGGTTCAGCCTGTGCTAGGGCACATGTGGTCAGGACATCTTGCCTCTGAGGGCAGGAAGCAGATAACCAGCTGGTCAGTATAGTACCTCTCTCTGTATCTGCTTGATTAATGCAGGATATGGATCTGCCACAGCTTTTGCCTTCAGGTCTTGGCACTTCAGTTTACTCATGCTTTCATCCTCAGAGAGCCTAATTTTCCTCCAAGATATGAAATTGTCTCTGGAAGGCGGATTTAGCAGTAAAGTGGGACAATCGAGCCCTCTTTAAGCCGGCTCTGGGGCACGTACATACCGCCCGTCACCCTCCTCAAAAGCGACCCCCCCCCC
>VZUA01087315.1:0-16511 GCA_013401035.1 Horornis vulcanius
TGCAGTCTCACCCAGCCTGAACCTTGGCAAAAAGGTCAGCACACCCAGGGATATCATGGTGGAGGAATTGTCAACACTCAGCAACAGAGGGGCCAGGCTCTTCAAGCGACGCCAGCGGAGGTCTGACAAATACACATATGAAAATTATCATTATGTGGCAAACAAGCCAAGAAATGTGAGTATTTTGTAATGACTTCTTAGTGATTCTACATCTGGGTCCTTTGGTGCCCATGATACGCATTGTGTATGATTTACTTGTAGTTTCAGGAAAAAAGAAAAGCAAAACCCTGGAATTAGGCTAAGAAGAAGTGAGCCAATTGTATTTTATTAATTGAGATCCTATAGACAAATAAAAAAATAAATTCACATTTCTTTTTATATGGTATAGATATTTCCAACATCTTTGATCATTTGCTCAACAGAAGTTAAATTACACTGGGATAAAATGGGACCAAGTTTGAGCTTTGATAAATCTGCCTTTTTAAAATAAATCTACACAAAAGAAATACCATATAAAAATTTGCAGTAACTCCACTGAGCACCCAGGGCTATTATTAAACACTATTATTTAAAAGCCCATCTATGAATACTGTCCCCCCATTTCTCCCTCTACTGAGTATTAGAAGCTACACAGATAAATTTTGAGCACGCCATCAATCTTGTCAGAACTCTGTACGCAATTCCATGATTTTGCTACAGTCTGACAGATCCATTTCCCTCAAGTCCACTTTTTCCCCCCAAAACTGCGGAGTACACATGGTTTGCAGCCAATATGACATTCCAACACATGAAAAAACAATGCCTCTGGCTGTTGTTCCCTCCCTTAAGTGTCTATTTAGCACCACTGGTGGTATCTGCAACATCTTTAGGATTCTGCCTGCCAAAGTTAATCTTTCTAACATACTTCTGAATGACTAGAAAACATTCTGCCTTGATCTTTTTTTTTGTTGTTGTTTCAAATTTAAACAAGTATTATTTGTTTGCTTTCCTACTTCAAGAAATTCTTACTCTAAATCAGTCTATATTTAAATTGCTTTTAGCCTATGTGTCATAGCTAAAATAAGATGCTGACTTCTTATGAGACTCTAATTCTATATTTATGCAACAATGATTAAGCCTTCAAATGTTTCCTTAGAAGCAATATCCCAATAGGAGGGTGGAAAATAACAGCATATCATGAATCTCCAGAAAGTGACCTGCACTGAAGTTGTTATTTCTACTACAAATAAAGGAAAAGACAATCCCAAACAAAAGCAGTTCAACAAATGTAGCAAGTTTTCAACTGATAGTGGAAGAGATGCTTTGAAGAATCAATGCTTTGAAACTCAAAGGGCTCAAACTTGCCAGATTTCTTGACCCTTTGTGTAGCATGGGTGCTCTGTCTGGCACAGAACAGCTTCTAGTGTCTATTGATGGAAAAAATGTTCATTTTTGGTTACTTGGACAATTTAAATGTGAAGGAATACTCTACAAACAGCGGGACAGTGTGCTTTAGGACTGTACACACTAGGAATCAGATCTGGGCTGTAAATCAGAGCATTACTGCAGCCTCCCCAGAGAATGCCAGGCCTGAAGTGCTATTTCTTTCTGTCTGAATGCAGCGTGGAGAGCCCATCCAGAGTGTCAGAATGGATGGCCTCAGTGTGGAAGGAATGCCCCAGCATGCCCCAATGACACCCCCCAACACACCTGACCCCCGGAGCCCTCCACACCCTGACAACATTGCCCCAGGTAATACATGAGTCTGCAGACACTAAAAGCATTCAGTCTCATTTCACAGCAAAGCAACGACCATTTTTAAGGCAGTATATTCAACAGGAATTTGTTAATGGACTAACATTAGAAATAGACATATTTGAGTTAGGTAACTAATTAGAACTTCTTCCAGAAATGTAAAGTGATGCTCTTGTTTTCATTGTTAAAAAATCTGATGTACCTTTTTAAACTGAAAAATATCTTAATATCAAGAGAGACTGCTCCTATACATAAAGATCATAAAAACACTCAGAAAGAGATCCTCTGTTTTCAAACTACATTAATGTACAGATTTTTCTTTGCCAAATCATTGTTTCCAATATGCAACACCCTGCTCAACAGTCAGCAAGCTATTCATTGTAGTTTAATTATCCATAAATGTAAAACTGAAGCCACCAAGTTTTGCTCTCCCTTTAGAGAGGAGTAACTTTAAAAGGAATTTGCCTCTGCTTGCATAAACTGCTCTTTTTGAAATCCTTAACTGTGAGGGTACTGTTGGCTTTGTTTAAAGGAGTGAGTTACAAGAAGGCTTTATTTTGTATTCTTTAAAGACTAGAGAAGGGTAATTTGTTTTAATTAATTTATTCAGTGATATAGCCCTTCTTCCTGTTTATGAATTATCCATGAGCAGGCCGTGGTTTTTACAAATTCATTCTTTGTTCAGAATTACTCAATGCATGTTTTGTGCAGACCTTTTCCAGTCCATGTAAACTAGGTCAGTCCTGCTCTGCTGGTGACTGCTGAGTCTCTGTGCATCCTTTGGCCAAACACAGTGCAAAGAGAGGTAATTCCATTGCTAAGACATGACACAAATCTTCAAGCCTTTTTTTAGGCAAAAAAGGTCTGGTCAGAGATATTAAGCCACAGGGAGGTTTAAGCTTATAGAATGAAATAGCATTCATTTAAAGACCTAGATGTAGATAAACTTGTGGAAAATTTCACTCAAAGAGGTAGAATTATCTTACTTTTAATCAACAGTCTGTTTCTAAAATCTTTTTGTTAATTTAGCCCAAGGACTACGTAGGTACTCTCTGGTTTCACACAAATGCTTACAATAGAAACAAATTTATAAAAAGCCAAAATAAACTGAGCCTCAAAAGAAGTTGCAATACCTTGGAGCAGATATCTATTGAAAAGGCCACAATTTTCCCCTGCCAGATCTCTGCTTCTGTGTTGCTGTGGCCTGGTGACTTGACCCAACTGTTCATTGAAAGTCACTGAGCAATTCTGCTGTGTTAGTTTCTGCTTACACAGGATGGTGACAAGCAAGCAGAAAACACAAGGAATCATTATAATTATTTTACCTTGATTACATTCCAGGATATTCTGGACCACTGAAAGAGATTCCTCCTGAAAAGTTCAACACTACTGCTGTGCCAAAGTATTACCAGTCTCCCTGGATAGAAGCCATTAGGGATGATCCAGAACTGCTGGAAGCTTTATATCCTAAACTTTTTACACCTGAAGCAAAGCCAGAATTGCCTGACTACAGGAGCTTTAACAGGTAATCCTGAATGAACACTGAATTTTACTGGCCAGAGGAAAATTACTATGAAATAAAATGTTTCCACCAGCTTTAAAAACCCTATCACCTGTGTTTGCAAGTGTATGTATAAACAGGAACACACAGAGAGATTACAAGTGGTAAACAAGAGCATTAAGGAGCAAATTAGTCTTTCTCTAAAGTACTGAAATTCAAACTGTAGAACTAGGAAAAGAAGACAAATTGTTAAAAATAGTGAAAGAAAGAAAATATCAGAGTCCAGTGCCCAGAGAAGCTGTGAATGCCCATTGCTGGAGGTGTTCAAGGCCAGGCTGGATGGAGCTCTGAGCAACCTGGTCTAGTGTACAGCAGGGAGGTTGGAACTAAATCATCCTTAAGGGTCCTTCCAACTCAAACCACTCTATGATTCTATGATTCAGTGTACTCAACAAATGGGAAATATGAGCTTCAAATTCCTTTCAGGATGCCTGTTGTTGACTTCAGTAGGCATGGTATCATCAGATGTCTCAGTCAGAACTTTGTTTCTAAGTTATATAATGCAAAGTACTCTTTTTCTACTTCTTTTTTCTAAATACAGCTCACATGGCTTTGTTTTAGGCAATGATGAGGAATGAACTTTATCCCACAACCAATCCCCCACACGAAATAGCCAGAAGATTTCCTGTTTTATTACAGTATAACACTTTTATATATTTGACAACCTTCAGCAACAAATTAACAGATTAAACTTGGTTTACTTACATTTTAATTAATATCATGGTTTTCAGTGGAACTTCTAGCTATATGGACAACACTGTGTTTTTAAAGCTTTAGAGCAAATTCTTACTCATGTGTTTTGCTTTCTTTCAGTCCATTTACACTATTTTTATTTCCTGAAGTAATAGACAACCCTGCTGAGTTCCAGACAGCTGAGCCAAACCAAAACCCCTCCTCAAAAGGTCAGACAGCAATCTATTGATAAACGAAATTGTTCATGGCAATACAAACTTAGAGAAAAATACCACAAACATCACTTGTGTTTCTGATGTTGATGTGGGCCTCAACTATAAATGCAAGGACCAAAACATTACACAATTCAACACCAAAATTGGCATTGCAGACACTGAATTAGTTCTGATTTCCTAGCAGCAATACACACTGCCATGTTAATAATTCAGTCTGTGTGGCACACTCTTCTCAGCAGACAAAATAGCAAATACCAGTCAGAGATATGCCACAGCTGCCAACACCAGAACAGTACCAGCACAGTTTATGTACTGTGCTTATTGTAAACTAAACTAAACTGAATTTTAAAAAAATAAAGAGCCCAAGAAAAAATGCTGAAGACACAAATACATGGAGACAGAATTAGTTCCCTCTCTGACAAGAGGTGCTAGTCATTTCTGTGAAGGACAGCATCAGACAGGGCACAGAGACTCCATTAGCAGGGGTATGTCTCAAGATGACGTCTGATGGCTTCTTTGTGAATTTGAAGGCTGTCTCTGTGGCCCTGTGTTCTGTTAGCTGCCCTCTTTACAACACTAACTATGTGGATTTTTTTCTATGTGGAGTTTCTCTATGTATGACATGGCAGAACTGTGGCTCACCACAGTCTGAATTTCTTGAATGCTCTTATAATGGAAAAGTCAATATTCTCCCTTGTAACTGCCATAAGAAACCTAAAATTTGGCACATAAATCCAGATACAGACTATGAAACTGATAAATTCAAACAAAATTCATACAATCTACCACAACTCTCCTTCTCAAAGAAAAAAACTGATATCCAGTAGAAAAGCATGCGTGGTGGCCCTAGAAAAGCTGTTACATGTTACAGTCAGATTCACATTTTCTAGTAGATTCAAAAAGAATTTGAGAATTTGAAAAATTAAAATTTCACAGACTCATGTCTTGGGAAGGATTTTACAGCCATGACTTGGATGTCTACACTCCTAAAAATGCACAGGAAAGTGTTTGATGATCGGATATTAAAAAAAAAAAAGAAAACAGCACACTGCCATGCCAAGCTATCCAACAGAACTGTAACTGGACTTCTGTGTCTAGACCCTACTAAGTCATTCTGTGCAACTAGGTCACAGCATCCTTGGCTTGTTAATTGCAGTCTTGGAGAGAAAGCAAATGATGTTGTATTAAACAATTAAAGTGTGATATAACAGCACCATTTTATTATCAGCGAGTGTATCCATCTAGGTTTTCCATCTTGCTTCATCATCCGGTAAAGTGCCATTGTATTTGTTCTCCTGCACAGCACTGCTACAGTCACCATTAGTCAGGAGGGGGTGTGGTTAAGAGCGTGAGCCACAGGATTCCCAAGGGAATCCGACCTAAGATCCTTCTCGGTTCATTTACTGGCGTCTGTTGGTTGAAGTGGCTCTCAGACTTTACAAACCATTTCAGGCTTCTTTCAGCTGTTCTTGTTACACAACAAACTGGAAAAGCAGCACAAGCCGAGCAGGTAGGGAGGTCTGATGTGTTGGAACAGAGGCACACATTCACAGCTTAAAAGTATCTTCAGCACTAAAGAGCATCCAGATTTTTTTCCCCACTGTCCAGCAGTGAAAAGGTGACTCTGGACCCTGCTGCAGGGCAAGTTTTATAACACTAAGGATTTTTTTAAAAAACAGATAAGGAATTCATAGAGGAATTTTTTTGAAGTCTAGTATTAATTTCAAGCTGCAGGGACCTTGCAGTGCTGGCAGGTCAGTGGAGGAAGGGCCGTGGCAGCAAATGTCAGGAGGATTTGCTCTGTGAGGCAGGGCTGCCTGTGAGACAGACAGCGGTGCTCTGACAGCACTGCACTGGGCAGAGGGGACTGGGGCTCAGAGAGGCTCTGAACACCTGCACACACCAAGCTGCTCTTTCTCCTCCTCAGAGATAAAATGAATCAGTGCTAGCAAAGGAAAGCAGCAGAACCGACCGTGCCATCTGGCTTCCCTTGGAGATTCATTCCTATTAGCACCAAAGAAGCATTTGCTAGTGAAAAAAATTTCTTGTCTCTTTTACCAGTGTGGAAGCACCAAGTCATGAATCTGTGGGAAAGCAGTATGAATCTGCATTTGCTAAGGAGTTTATAATATTACTTAAATTAGTACTTTTATTCCATCTGCTTTCTTGGTGCTGGATAAAATGTCAAAGGTAGGATTATGAATAACATGCAAAGCTCCACATTTTACACAGGACAAGCAAGTCAGACTAGTTCTGCCTCTCCTACCAGATAAATTCTCACTCGGCTTTCTCAATTCCCAAAGACTACTCTTTCAAAAGCATTACAAGAATTCAGTCCATCTGGACTGGGCTCTGTTTCCATTGATTCATGGATTCTGAAGTCTATTATAAAATGCCAAGATCCAGAGTCTCACAGAAATTTTGGGTGCTAACTTGAAGTGATGTGAGATTAGTGGGAGTGGAGTGCTTAGCCAGCTCCTTAGCACCCAAATAAATACCTCTGTGAAATTAGCATTGGCTCTTGCACTAAGCTCCCTTGAAGCTCCGAGCATTTTGCAGGGTCAAATTCTTTGCTCTTATGTCTCATTTTTTTTTCACAGAATTAATGATAAGCAAAATGTTCTATGAATGATGGTCCTGTTTTAAAATGGGAAACTCACTTTTTTTGTGATTATGTAACCAAAGGCGCTAATCTAATGCAGTTAAAACATTTATTCAGAGTTTCCCAAAGCATTAACTAATAACATTTTTAAGGGTAAAAAATTAAAAAGAAATCCTGTTAAAATGACAACTAAAAATAAACATGTTTGTGCCTGCTGTTAAATCAAGCACCTAATTTTTAGGAATATGCAAAGTCAATATTAAACAATGTGTTACACTTCCTGGTGCTATTTCCTATGGCTCTGAACCAGCATTTCCGCCTTTATTATGAGCAATGTCTACTGGAATTTTTTAGGCATGAGATTTAGGCTTCTATACAATGAATCAGAGCTCAAGTAGCTCAGCTGATGAGCACACCACAGAGTGTGGTCATTACAACACCATGTTGTCAGACAAGTTATTGCTCACAAGAATATATTTACTGCTGCTGTAAAGGAAAATCAACATCTCTTAGCCAATTGCTGTACTCTCCTTTGTGTCAATCATCATGTGCCCCCGCCTATAAGGCAGGAATGCCGAGGCCAGACTTCGTATAGCAACTACAGGGGAGTATTTTGCCACAAAAGATACTTGGGTTTCCAAAAAAAGCCCTCCTGTTTCTGTTACATATAGGAATATGCTCTATTTAAAACCCATAAATACTACAAGGAGGATGTTTTAGACTACAGAATTGTTTTGCAGTTTATACATCTATTACAATTCTGTTTATTTTGATTATCCCTTTAATATACATCTCAATGTTAATTAAACATCACAATGTGAGAATGTGTATCATAATTAGGACAGCAATTAAAACAATATTTATTATCCAGTGAGATGTAGATCACTACATTCACTCTGTGCCAATTACCAAGCAATTATTTTTAATCAGTATCATACGGTATCCATGTTGACACTGTGACCTAGAAGAGAGCTCCACAAGAAAAGCTTGATACCACAGCCTCGATACCAACTTTGGATAAACAATTTCCTTTGACCTCAAGAGAGTTTAATGCCTGCACTGGCTGCTGCTGGTGCAACATCTTGTCTTATAGATACACTTTTGGAGCTTAAGCCAAGGCAGTGTTCTTCTCTCAGTGAGGGTGCATGCCCAGAGCTTGCATGCTTTTTCATATCTCCCAGGATTAATGCTTTAGAGTTAACACCATCCCCTTCAACAAATGCTGCTCATACCAAAACGCAGTGAATCACCCGTGTAATGACAGAGCAGCACCATTTCTTTCATGTCATAGATTAATTTTTCTGAACTAATCTCTTCTTTTTGTGTATGTGTACTTAATTCTTAGTACAAAAATTAGGGGGTTTATCCTCTGAAAATCCTAGAGAGATCTTCAAATGATCTCTTTTAGTTTCTATTGGTATTAATTTTTCTGGGCTTCTGCTATAATACCTGGGGCCACTGGAAATATATTCCATCAGATCTGCTTTTCTGTACCACACACAAACTATACCAAGGCTGGTGAAATTCCATTTCAACAAAAATTCTTTTTCTCACATCATTACATGTCTGGTTTTGCAGAAATCAAGTGCCATGTGCAGCTTAAAAATCTGACACTCTTCACTGGCTAGAATATATCCCAGCAAAGTTAGTTACCCAGCTGGTCAAAATGCAGAGCACACACCATATTCTGTTTATACAAAGGAGGCTGGAAGAAGTGACAGGAAAACTCAAGGGTTTGTTTTTTTTCAGACTGAAACCTGTATATACAGAAGACCAGGGGAGGTATTTGGAAATACTGTTGTTTCAAAGTATTTGCAAATGCATGTAACAGTCATCTCCAGCTTAGTATTCCTTATCTTTCAGCTTCTCAGGCTTACTGCCTGAGGGAAAATTTACATTTAAATAACATGAAAAATGCTGGCTGAACAGTGTTTCAACGTTTAGTTATACAAACATTTTCTTCAGAAACAAAGCTGATGTATCAAATCCTCACCTATTCCCTCCTTTCCAGAGCCTGTTGTCTTTGGCTGTTCCTTTCTACTTCACTCATTAAACTTCACTCCTCTTCACTTGTATCGCTACTATTGTTTGAGCATACTGATATAAACCAGATTGCTGAAATAATTTGGATTTTGAAGTGCTCCTTTGTTTAGAAGGGTCTTTGTTTAACCCAGATCACAGAAGTGATCCAAGTTTATAGCACAACCCACATACATTCTAACTGGTACAACAATATAGTGCTGAAACACAGCGTAGTGGGAGGAAGAAGCAGCTGAGGAGAGTAGAAAATGGGGTGAGAAGTTTCTGAACTAATTTCTTGCTAGAGATAATGTGTTGAGCTACAGTTTCAGACTTATCAACTTATCACCAACAAAGTAAGTTTAGAAACTGTGACTCACCAGTTACAGGGTTTTCTTGCAACATCTTTCTCTCTGGCTTTTCCATCCATTTGAATTTCAAAAAAGGCTGCTGGAGCTTTATCTAAGGGGAAATTAATCAGATCTGAAAGAGAATTTCCCAGAAAAACAAACAGAATACTTTTCTCCAAAGCTTGAAAATGTAAACAAGAAATTGGAACAAAAATCTGTTCTTTTCAGCTTCTGGGAGGAAAAGAAAACATGTCTTTCTAAAATCACATTTAACTTTTATTTCTCTGATATCTACAGGGTTGCCACTCCCTTTGGTGGTTTTGAGAGAGCATCAAAGCTGGTTAAATTCAAGGTACCAGATTATAATATGCTGATGCTAAACGATCCCAGATTCATGATCCTTGCAAACCCTCTTGCTGCCAGAAGATCCTTCAACAGGACTCCCAAAGGATGGACGTCCGAGAATATCCCTGTAGTGTTCATTCAGCCTGCAGAATCCAACACTGTTCCAGAAACAGAGGACCTGTGAGAGAGGCTGCATTCTACATGGTACAAAATGCTGACAGCTGCACATCTGTGTATTTTTTGTCCAAATATTACTAAAGGCTACTGACAAAATTTTTCCTTGGAAGCTGGAGTATAGCTAATAATGTGGGATGCAGTGTCTCTTTCCTGACACCCAGTTTCATCTGTAAACATGAGCTAAATAAAGTAACTTGGAAAATATGACAGTAATATTTTCTATTTGTGTTTACATGTTCTTCTTTTACTTTCTGAAACCTTGGCATGTCATTTAAGAACAAGTGTACCAAGAAAAAAGAAGTGACACTGCTCTCAAGGGACATGATAGGTATGGCAATTTAGGGAAAACCACCAAGCAAACTCTGCACTCAATGCACCCCAAGTCCTGCCTGCTCAAGAGAAGCTCTGACAAATCAGCCTTCTTCCCAAACCCTGCCTTTGGCCCAAGGTAAGAATTGTGTCATCACTTCAGTGACAGCAAGTTCAGGCCTTTTTCCTCCTTTCTGATTCTTTCTCAGCTGTTACGATGCACATCAGTGCCTGTGTCCCCTGGATTTGTTTACAGAAAACTCAGTAAATTTGGCAATGACGAGGATTACGTACTGGGATGAAAAAGTACAGAGGTGTTTCCTGGATGTCTGGAATGTTTGTATTATTCACAACTAAAAAGCCCAGCAATGACTGGTTATGTCAAGCATACAAAAATAGTATCACCAAGCTCTGTCACCACAAATGTTTTTCTTACTAGAAAGAAATTTTCCAGACCTTTCCCCCTACATCTATGCTGGGACTTAAAGCATGAGAGAGTCCGTGCTCTTGATATACTGACAAGCTTTGATATTTTATAAATATTAGTATATGTCATTTCAAGGCAGGCAGTTGGCAAAGAAAATTTTGCTGTCCATTCACTTCAATTTACTATGTCACTTGATTTTCAAAAATAAATGTACAGGTCCTGAGCAAATTTAGGAAATAAACAAATAAATTGAAAAGAAAAAAAAATCCACCTCATTGACTGAGAGCACTTTCCTAGCAAGGGATTAGTTTGGAGATCTTAACTGTGCACATTGTACAACTATTAAGTGGATAATGACTAAAATACAAATTCTTCAAAGTTAAAGATGCAAGACTGAAGAAAAAACTATGATGAGGTGTAATGCAAACAAGTTCCAAGGAATTAGTATTTTATGAGCATTCATAAGGCTGTTTGAAGAGAAATATGAGAAAACTGGTGCATAGCACATACACAGTGAGGACTATGAAGAGGGGATACGTCAATTTTACTGTATTCTCTGTAAAAACAACCTATACATGCACAGCATGCCACCTTGCTTCTTACACAGCACTCATAATAGCAACTCTAATTCCCTATTTATCCGTGGATCCACTGGAGCAGAATGGGCTCAGGAGGCCTCAGATATTTGAGAGGCGCTGAGCCTGCTGTGGACACGTTCAGCTGATGGTCCGAGCGACTGAAATCACCGACGGTCCTTACGTTCTGCCTGAGACCTCTCAGAGGAGCTGCATGACCGCGAAAGCGGGAGCTCTGATTCCCCTCTCAGCTCAGTCATCAGCTGCAGAGCAGAAGCCCTGCACCTCCTGCCCCAGCCCTGCCACCAGAGAGCCTCAAGCACAGCAGCCCATGGCATGGGCCACAGGGCTCGGCGGAAGCCCAGTGGGCAGGGAAGGGTCTGCAGCCACACCGTTCAACCTTCCCGTACACAGGGGCTTGTGCCAAACCACCTGCTGGGAAGAGGCCACGCTAAACTCCTAAACCGTGCCTAGGAAGGGTTTTGGAGAGCTCTAATTGGCAGAGTGAGGGCTGTGCAATGTGCTAAGCATTCAACAGCACGCAGGAGCCAGTGCCAGTGTCCAGGAATGTTCCCTGGCTGCATCAGCCAGGATGGAGCCTCATTGTGCAAGTCCCGCTGCAATAAACAAATCCCTCTGCCAAAACCCAACTCGTTTGCCACAAAGGACCATCTCTTGGTAAGACTGGGAATTCAGAAATCCAGTGTTAACTTTGTTGGGTTTTAGGACCTGGATTTATTTCTTCAGACTGTATTATTGCACTTGAAATGTATCCTATAACTAAAGTAAAGCTGCAGGGGCTGCTCCTAAAGGCTTCTTTTAGCTATAACAAATACAGCTGCAAGGACAGGTTGAATTGGAAAGCACACAAGTAACAGATTTACACAAACAGAAACGAGCACAAAATTATAAACATTTCAGGAAATGTACTTTTAACACCATGTACATTTTATCACTGCTTCAAAGACACTGCTTCAAAAAGAGAAAGGCACTGAAGGGTACGGTGAGAAGGCATAAGTATGGTGAGAATAAATGTACAGTAAAAATGCCTAAAAGTCTTAGTTCCCAATGGCTTTTTTGCCACTTTTTTTTTNGTACCCATTGCAGCAGTATGAATGGAACTCAGAAATTCATTTAAATTCTTTCACTAAAAAAGTGTTTACTTGAGACCAGTCTGTACAAAATACCCTAAGATCACAGTATGTAAAAAAAAATAAGAGATGCACACTTCTAAATAGCTGCATGGCTATAAGGGATTTTTAAAACATATCAACCTTAAACCTTTTTTGACATGAAAAGTCAGGGTTCATGGCCTGTACTGTCTACTCTGGAGAAAAAAAAATTAACTGCATGCTCCCTTCTTAGAAGTCTGAAATATGTCAGCATGTCTTGGTTGATTTCCCTCCTGCATGATCTATACAACTGACAATTGTGGAAATAAATTATTATTCTATTGTCTCAAAGTACCCCTGTGTTTAAATTAATTTAATACACATTGTCTCAATCAGAAGCAGGAAAAACACACTGGAGACAGAATTCTACTCCCAATGAAATCAAACAAAGGTTTTGGCACTGCCCTCTGTGTAGACAGAGCTTCTACATGGTATTTATTTCATCACAAACATGTATTTGTAATCAGAATTTATACTATGTGTTCAGCATCAGAATGGATATTTTGGATTACAGAGGTGGGCCCAACTATGTAGGTAGTTTGTTTTGCATTTTACATATGGTGGAGTGCTTACAACCCTAATCATGCCTTTAGAAATACTCTGGGAAACCACATGGAAATGCAGGGGAAAATGAGCCGACATCTCATTAGATCTCTTTTAAATAAAATATGATAAAATGATGATAAAATTCGTTTCAGACCAGACATGAATAATCTGCACTCTACCTCAGCTCTTAGATGGCCTCACTAACCAGCAGAAAATATTCTGGGAATCACCTAAACCAAGAGGATAGAACAGACTTCCTGAAATACCTTAAGATGGTGGAGCATAAATTCCCATATATGTGAGATTAGATTTTCTCATTGTGAGGCCCATAAATTATAAGCAGACTAGACAGAAACACCAGAGAAGATCCCTATAAGGCTGACAAGTCACGTAGCACTGGCTCCTTCATTATTCCCAGAAGCTACATACTGTTCAAAACCAAATAAAAAGTGATCTAAATGATTTATAAATAGTATTTGCCACAGAGCTGTTATGTAACTGGGTGTTAGAATATAGATTATAAAAAACAGCTACAAAATGCAGTCAGCATACTGATACAGTTTAAGAAACAAAAAATTGCATATAAAATACTCTTACTAAAAGGAAATTAAAAAGCCACTGAAAGGGTGAAATCCTTTCAAGGAAATAATGCATTGTTTTAAATAGCGTACAGACTAAGTGTTCAGAGCAATGAAAAACTACTACAGAGATCTAACCCTTTTCTCCAAAAAGAAAAAGAAGTTATAGTTTAAGAGTACAATAGAGGAGACTCAGAAGACAAAAAGGCAAATAAAACTTTACTGCAAGGACACAGTAATTAAACTATCTCAACACAAATACAGGAAGTTATGACAGAGTCTCCACAAATGGTATGGAAAAGATGATGGGGGAACAATAACACAGGAACAAACTGACTCGTAATAAAATGGTAAGGAACCAACTTTAAAATAAATGGAATAAATATTTTTTTCAAGAAATGCCTGGTTATGGAACCTGGTGCTAGAAGATGCTATGGGTCTAAAAAAAGCTATTAATAACTTCAAAACAGGATAAACAACTTCATCATGGTAACTATGCTTATTATGGATAATGGCTACTATGGGATCTGCACCTGGAACATAGGAAGTGAGAAAGATCACCACACATTTACCCTATTTCTTTCTATAAATATTTTCTACTGGGCACTGTCAAAGAGATCTGGGGAAGATGGATCTGTCAGTCCCATTAAATACTGTCTCTCCAAAGCCATGTATCAAAGTATCACAATTCTAGCACGTGCCATTAGTACTGTAGTTCACTAATTTACATCAAAATATCCATTAGGGGAGCAGTGAGAGCAAAGTCAATTCCCACATTGGGAATGGGGACATTTAAATGTAAGCTGGAACCAGAGAGCCAGGGTTAACTTAAACCTCCCACACAGCATATGGGCACTGCAGGGAACACAAAAGCCTGACCTCAGCCATACCTTTGGCAAGACTCTTGATCCTATACAGAGAGATCAGATTAGGACACAACATATAAAACTTGTTCCTCAGTTTTCCCTTTAATAAAATAGAAATAGTAATGCAGGCTGTATAAACCTTTCTTTTTATTATTGTATATTTGGGGGTTGGGGTTTTTTGGTTTGGGGTATGGTGTATAATGAATCCAAGAATCACTACAAGTAGAAAAATATTCTACTTTTATTTTACTTGAAATACTGGATTTTGTTCTACAATGGGCAGACTCTAACTAATAAAACTATCAACAAATTAGTATTGGATTTTTTATAAAAATAAAGATGTAACTTTAGCTATTAAAAAGTCCAAATAACTTCTCTTACTGTTATTTTTGGACAAAACTATAAGCTAAATTCAGGATGAATTCACAACCCTTTTGTTTTCAGATGGAAATTTTGATTTCCTGAGAACAGATTATTCATCCAAAATACTTGGTCCAGAATTTGCAATACTTCCCTACTGCACAAAGACACTGTGAGACAAAGTTAAATAACATTTGCAAGAGGCAGAGGATTTATAAATCACTGTAAGAGTAAAAGGAAGCCCTGGTATTGGGAGCCAACCATTCTTTTGAAAGCAAATGAAGATTAAAATATTCGATGGTGTTTGCACAAAGAACAGCTTGAACTTTGCCAGTTCAGAGCTGGCTGTACTCATTAGCACAGGAATGCCCTCAGGCTGCTTTGCATGGAAGGTATAACTTAGAACTGGATTTCTCTAGAGTTCTGAAGGACATATGGAGAGTCAACTTCCAAAAAAGAGAAAAATAAAATTAAAAAAAAAAATTCAGATCTTGAGGAGATCCTGGGTGCCAGGACACTGACCATACCCAGTCCCCATAGTGGGAAAGCTGGCAGCCATGCAGAAGTCCAGAGTGCATTGTTCTACTTCCTTTTCCTCTGAGAAGATTCTCTGCAGAGCCAAGTTAATTTAGGCAAATACTAACTCGAAACAGCAGTTACTGTGGTCATTACAGTCCAGATTACTGAAAGATGACTACGCAAGATAACTGCAAATGATTGTAAACAAACATTTGAGGCATGACAGGCTCTTCCTAGGCTGGCCTACTGTACATCAAGGAGCCAAGTAAGGCTCAATTCCAGCAGTGAATTCCAGCACTGTCATTCCTCAAGTTCTTAATGAGAACATTTTGACTATTTGCTGGCAAGGGTAAAAATAAGAACATGCTGTACAAAAAGGAAGGAAAAGAGCAAGCTGAACTAAAATGGAAGCATTTATTTCCTATCCTATGGGTTTTGCAGTGATGCAGATCCATTTCAATAATGTCTCATTGAGAAGGAAGCGACACAATTCAAAATGAAAAATCTCCTTATATTCAATCGTGTCATTTTATCATTCGTTCAGATGTGCTTATAAAATAGGCAGAAAGAAAGGAAAATGTGGAAATGGGAAGCATCAGTGGGAAGGAAGCAGTGAAGCAGACCCGCAGCTCTAGGGTTCTGTGAGATGAAGACAATGCTATTCTAGAATGTATTCCATGCACAAGCCTTTTTCTCTTAGCAATGTTTTGACACCTCAACAGTTAAAAAATTTCCTCTAATTTTCAACCTAAATTTGGTCATACCCATCTTAATTTCTTATTACAACATTTTTTTTATATGCATGCTTCCTTTCCTGTCACATTGCTTCAACTGGTATATTCAAAGACTGTAAGGTCTTTTATGCTTCACTTGTCCAGACCAAAAAAATTCAAGTCCTTTTAGCCTCTCGTCCACTCCTCTCATTTAGTAGGAATTTAAAACATATTTTACAATTCTTCTAAGTTCAATTTCTTGAATGTGGATTTCCAGATATGTTCTGTTTTAAGGTTTCACTGACCACATGTACAACACATGACATTAGTACTGTTTTATCCATACAAGTACAGAGCTAAACTTGTGACTGGATTCACACTTTCCACAGTAATATCAAATCAGTGACTCACAGCCACTGTCTTTGGCTTGCACACCCACTTTAAAATTGTCTCATCTTTCATCTGACTCTGAGCTTTTGTCAGGGAACCTTTGCCATTAGGTTCTAACACACAACCTTGTACTTTATATTGTATCCCATTTTATTTCTCTACTCCTCAAGCTCATCCAATTAGTTCAGTACGACATCAGCCTACAGGGACTGTTTCCCAATTTTGTGATGTCAATAGAGCTCATTAGCAAGTTCTAGGTTTTGTGCCAGGATCACTAATGAAAAATTAAACCATATGAGTTTCAACATCAATTTTTGGACAGAGCTCCAACAACTTCCCCCTGCCATTAAGTGTAACATA
>VZUA01087335.1:14055-34424 GCA_013401035.1 Horornis vulcanius
ATCAGGGATTGAAATATGTAACGTAATTCTCTTTCAGTAAAATAATTCCATAAATCCAAATATGAAGCTATTTGTTTTTTTGTAAGTACTGCATGCCCACAATTAAATTAAACCCTATATATGGTGCTTTTTTTTCACCATGGAATTTAATGGAAGCAAAATCCATCTGCAAAGTTGATTTTGGATACATATTGACATTTTTTGGAGCTGAAGTAGGTCTGGTGGCTAATAAGTTTTGGGGAAAAGAGGGCTGCTGGCTCTCTGTTCTCACTGAGCTACTTATGATACACACCTGTGGAAAAATGAGGGGCAGTGTTGCATTGCAGAGGCAGGTGAAGGTGCTCCTAGTTGTGCACCAAAAAGAAGTGCAGAATCTGGAAAATTTTCATAAAAACCTCTGGACCCTACCTTCATCTGGACCATAAAGAAAATGACCACAGTGCAGAAATGCTGCCTTGGCCAGGTAGCTTTTACGTTGTGCAGAGACCAAGGTGATGTAACCATATTTATCATATTTTTCAGCTCTCAGATGCTTTTTGATAAGATGATAATTCAGGAAAAAAAAAACAAACAAACAAAAAAACAAAAACAAAACCAAAAATAACAGAAAAACAAAATAAAAAGACCCCATGCATCCATATCTTACTTAGCAAGTATAATGTTTTGGAGACATCTTGAGTGTTTTTGGCAAAAAACATAGTTGGTCACATCTTCAGTGGGATGAAACAACTGTGTTGAGGTTTGCACCAGTTACAGATGATTTTCTTGTAGACATTGTGCTAATCATCATGAAAAAACTGGCAAAGGGAAAAGAAACAGAAAGACTGTGCAGGGAAATAAAACAAAGGTATTAGAAAATGAAGCTTGATGAGATATCTTGAGAGCTCTCCATGCAGTTTGTAGAAACAAAAAGTTTGAGCAGGGAAAAAACAGCTATTTTGTTATTTTTTAAATGAAAATAAAGATAAGGAAAAGAGAGTGGATGCTCCCAAGGACACATTCTTGGCTATTACAACAGGGAGCCATTTTCCAAGTAGAATGAAGTTTCTGTTTGTAACAACAACTGTGGCTAACTGCGCTAGGATGGGAAGACGACTCCAACTGGAATTTGACTAGATCCATAAAATTGCAACTGTTGTACTTCTGTGTGAAACATGGTCTTTGAAATTACAGATCAACAGTCTCCAACGTCAGTACTTTTCTGTAAACAACAATTTTGGCAGCAAAGTACCAATGCTGGGGTGGTAGACATTTAATGTCTTAGAGGAGCTGTGCAACATTTTGTGAAATGCCTGAGGTTTTATCCAATTCTCTGCTTAGGGATCCAGTGGAGCTAAATGAGTGATCCAGTCTGGCACATGTGGCTGATGTTTCATGGACTAATGATGGCACAGCATGAAGCAAAATGGGTGAGAGCAGCTGTAGCATTTAAGCTCTGTGAGGAGTTTGGGCAGAGACGCAAGAACATCTGAAATGTGAATTCTTAATTCATATTTCATACAAATCCTTCTGCTTCCCTACAGAAAAAGCATCAGTTTCCCATCCTAACTAAGCTGTCTCTGACTGAAGCAACAGTTTTTCCTCTTCATTCAGCTCAGGTGCCTCTTGCATTAAAGAGCTGCACCTCATGGAAGATCAGAGATCTCTGTTTTAAACAGAATTATATTTTAAATTGTAAAAGCCCCACAACACTGAAATTGTGCAGCTTTGTACTTTTTAAGCAGAATAAATGCTCTCACTTTTTTAAACTTTTGCTCCACTTTCTTCTATTTACACTTAATGCTTTCAATAGCTCATTTTCACATTGTCTCAGAAAAAAAAAGCAAAAGGAAATATTAAAGGTGTTGCAAGTGTTTGAATGTGCAGCTTATAATTGTTCCATTTTTCATTTTTAGCACTTCTCATTAAGCAAGTGTTAAACTTCTGGAAAATAAAATTTTTTGAGACATTTGTGAGCTGGGGCTAACTATTGCTTTCAGTAAAACCACTGATCACTTTTTCTTTTTTTTCCCCCCTTTAATTTAATGCAATGTTTTATGTTCGATCTGGTAGGAGACTTATTTGTATTTATTTTTCTGCTTCTGTCAGTCGGAGCTGAAGATTGAAGAATCTGACTTATTGAGATGCTCAGGACACTAATCCAGGTGAACTTTGAAAAACTGGGATGTGAACCAAGCATGCATTCAGATGGTGGATTCACATCACCATCCAAGAGGACTGAAAGGCATTTGCCACAAAGGTCTTCAAACATGGGGCAGAAACAGAGTTCAGTGTTGTGTTCTGATTTTCTTTTTTGTTTTCTTTTGTCCTAGCAACTCAAGAATAAGACAAGAATTACTAAAAAGTCAGTATGTTCTTCTGGCTGCTGGTAAATACTTATCGAATCTTTCTTTGGGGTCAGTGATTTTTCATATGTCTTAGTACACAATGGAATTATTTAATTACTTTTGCTAGCAAGTTTACAGACAAGTTTATCCCCATCATACTGCATATCCTCAAATAAGATTATTTACAATCCAATCTAAGGAGTGCTGACTGGTGTCATTGGAAGCTAAAGCTGCATCAGCATTTAAATTTCTACTTTTCTGGGCAAAAACCCAACTGGCTGATTCAATTAAACTCTTTATGTTATATATTATCCAGAAGTTCACAATCTGAAGTGATTCTCAGAGTCTGAAGCCATGCCTTTATGATTGCAATTTGGTAGCAAGACAATTTCCGAGGACTGTTTTACTTGAACTGCAATGAAAACGTCAGGACATAACACACTTTCTGATGTGGGTTTTATGAAAGGCACTCCAAAATCAACCATTATTTCAAGCACAAGCAATAAATAACCTTCATTATTCATTAGAGTGTATATATGCATTTGTGTTTGCAAATACGGTGGTTTCCTGAGCAAAGAACCCTTTAATCAAAAGACCCTTCACTCATTTAAGGAGGTAACAAATGGGGAGGCAGGAGGCTCGGGAACAGACACCCTCTTTAATCGGTAATGGAGATAATCTATAGAGTTCCTGCAGTACAAGTAGTCCATCTTCCAGGCATAAACTTTAGATAAGGTGTAGGATGTGGAAAGATTCATGCAATATTGTGGAGCTACTTTTCATAACAGTCATTTGGACGAATTTTGTTTATGGTCTATATTGAACAAAGAGAATAGACCTTTCCCATACCCCATAAATCACGGCCCTCCTGAAGGGTGTCTGCAGTGCTGCTCCACTATTACTATTCACAAGAACATTAACACCACTGAAATAGTCTCTGTGAATTTACTGCTATTTACCTGTTCAGATTTGGAACTGATGCACCTCTGCAAACAGCTGACACGGTGTGCCAGGCCTGCAGCAGCCCCTTCCAGCTTCAAACACTATGTTAGAATGCTAGCAAGCAGCCTCCCCATGTATATTTCATTTGCATTAGGATATTTTTTTTCCTTATTTTTAAGGAATCTTTTAAAATTTTGTTTGTGAAGAAAATGGAAAATTTAAACAAAACTTTTTGACAATTCAAAAGCCTAAATTCTTATTTCTAGGATTGGAATTGTTTTGACAAATTCAAAACAATTTTCAAATTTAAATTAGTTTTTGGGGGGAGTTTAAAAATTTAATGGGAGGATATCTTGAATGAAAATAAGCTGAGTGCTCACTGTAAAAGAGACTGAAACGCTGTTTATTGGGCTTTCATAAAGAAGGGTATTTGTATAATGAAATCTCTGGGTTTGGTGAGAGGTAAAATTGGGAATAACTCTGCTAGGAATGGATTTTTTATAGTTATTTAAGAAAATGGGAAAAAAAGAGATATCAAACTGTAATGACCAGCAATTTCAAACAGAGGCTTTGGGATGATGCTGGGGGATCAGATCAAACCAATTAAAGCATTGGGGAAGGATACTGGCTCCCAGCCCCTAGATAACAGCTCAAAGAGGAGGGGAGGAGGAGGAGGACTCCTCTCTCTTTCTCTTTCCTGCCTCTTTCTTTTTCCCACTCCTGTTTTTCATAGTGGGGGCACTAATGAACTTTTCAAGTCCCATGAAGACAACCCTTGTGTTCTGATTAGTTGCCTTACTTTTAATGAATTGTTTTAATCAAGTTTCAAAGCAGGCACTCTATGCTTCATTGCAGCGGCCCAATGACAATGAGCTGAATGTTACCAAGACAGTGCATCTGATGGACTTTAATGGATTTTATGTGACAGTGTCTAGTGGCCTCATATTAGACATAGCTTTACAACAGAGAACCCATGGGGTTGCACTATGCATTTAATCTATACAAACTGTAAGGATAAGGGAGAGGGAAGCTGTGGAGGGGGAGAGACTCTGAACCCTGAAGACCTTCAAAAGACATGCATTTCATACTAATAAGAAACAGTCTTGGGTCATTTTATTTTTTTCCCCTTTTTTTTGNCATGAGTATAATATCTCCAGGGCTTTTTGCAATAACATTCTCGAAACATGAAGTTATCTGGAAAAATTAAGCTCTCAAGGAAATCTTGGCAGGGCTGTAACATTTCCTGGATTTCAGGTAGCGATTCTGAGTTGTGATCTCTTAAGTCCGTAACAATTTGCTATTTCTAATTTATTGCTTCATTTGTGACTGCTGCTACAGCGAGGTAAATTTATTCTGATTTGCACAACCTAAGTCTTAGCTCTGACAGTGACTAATTATTACCTGAGTTAAAATAATGAAAGTGTCGGAAAGTGTCCGAATGCAATTTGTTAGGAAAACATGTGGCATGCTGTGTTACCCAAGCCCAGAAAAGCCTAAGTGATCAGAAACCATGGAGAATTAAGAATTTTTCCCCCAAAGGTTACAAATCAATGTGGAAATTTTTCAGGGAATTGGACTGCTGAGGGGTTCCATTCACTGGAATATAAAATGCAGACCATACCTTTCTAATTTTCTGTTTAAGAAGGAAAAGTTAGGGGTTTTTTTTAAGAATCTAAAAGAATATTTTAATGGCAACTGTGCCTAGAGAGCTTGCATCAATTATAGATTATTGTTTGATATTATTTAAATTATACACTGGATGAAGATTTTGTTGCAGCCATTTTTCCTCAGGAAAAAAACCAAACAAATTAACAACAGCACATAGAAAGCAAAATCTGTTGCGAGAAACTCCAGAAGTATGAACACCTTTAGCTGATAAAACACTTTTTTTTTTTGCTGGCTCAGGGTTGGTCTTGTGTTTTGTCAATTATAGGCATGTCTCATTCACAGAACAGCTCAACTCCAGCTGTGTAAAATGAATCCTGAAATGAAATGGTCAAATGATGTTAATGACTCTGTCTGCTTGCGAAAGTTTCTGAGGAATGTTAGCAGCTCCGGGTTAGAATTAGAAAGCATCTGACAGCTCTGTAGTTCTGGTTGTTCAAATAGCTCCATGAAAACAGAAGGGATATCAGTAAATTAAAATAAAAATGCAAAAAATAACTACCAGCTATCTGCATGAAAAAGTAAGGCAACACTTTATTATTTGGATTTGCTTCATTCTGAGTATTCATCACTCTCGTGAGCCATTTAAGCCACACTTGAAATTAAATTTATCTTGAGCAGTGTTTAATTTAGAGTTAATAAGGCAATTGTTTTATTGTTAAGCACCAATTGGATGTCAACACGTAATGTTTCCTAGGGTGATAATTCTACTGTACTCTGAAAAGATGCTGGGACTACATGAAGGCTAAAGATTTCATGGGCCATAATGATGTACCTATGCTTAATATTTCTTAATATATCTGTATTTAGTGTCTGTATTTCAGGCTCTGCTACCACACAAATGTCCTGTTGTATTAAGAAGCTACAAAATATATATCTGTGTCTGTGTCTAACACACCTGCTAGACCTCTTGAGAGATATGATTATATTAATTACAATATATTGATTGATTTCTACTTTACACGGACTGCCTGTATTTAATTTAAATATACAATGAAGCATATTGAGGACACAATTTGGATTGTGATAAATAATTGCTAATTGTGTCATGATAGATCACCTATTTTAAGGCAATGTTTCTCTTATGCTAATAGCTACTGCATGTATGGAATACACTGAGAATCTGTTTCAATTATTCATATTTGTTCCTGGACTGTACTTTTCTATTCAGGTCTGGAAGGAACAATACATATCTTGGCACTTCAAAACAAAGGCTGGCATAATTTTCAAGAAAGCATTCATGCCTTTTCACATGGAGTCCATGCATGCTGTTATGTTGATTACATGAAAATATAGATGTCAGTATGTAATTCTGGTCTCTGTTTTGCTAATCCTAGTGTGTGTACAATATATATATATATAAAGATCAGTCAGCTAAATTGCTAATAATATTTGTAATAATTGTTGCTATTAAAGCCTATCAGTAGTACACTATTAGTGTCAGTTGTTTTGTTATTGCCCAAATATATTAGATTTAATTAGTCATTTCATATGAAAACAATAACATTAGTTTTGAATTTTCCCCATACCTATAACAGGCCTAACAACAATTTTTCCAAGAATTTACATTCGAGGGAGAAAAACCCAACAGCAATATCCTTTTTTTGCCTTCACTCCCATTTTGTGTCTGCTTTCTACAAATCAAACCAAACTTATACAAGTCAGTTTGCCAAGAGAAGTTTCCATGAAAACAGCAATTTAAAAGAAGCCTGGAGAGTATTTGCAAATTGTGAATTTGTAAATACAACATTTATTATTAAAAACTTGGTTCTAAGAGTTGCACTCAGTTAATCAAGGAACAGAAACAACTCTGTGTGATTCACACGCCCAATAAAAAAAAATCAGAAGAGACCCCAGACATATAATTTCTAATCTATGACTACACTGAAAAAAACAGCAGCTGTTCAAAGAAAATTCATGTACTGAGAGAGAGGATGGGGTTTGGATTTGAAAAAGCATCTTGAAAAGACAGATCCTTTTGTCCTTTGGGAATTTCTGCCTGGGCTGGGCGCAGGGAGGGTGCAGTGCACCCCTCCTTGTGCAGGGCAGCGCTGCTGTTTGGTACCTTTTAGGAGGGGCTCTGGTTAGGTGCTGTTCCACAGCCATTTCCAGTGGCACCAAGCTCAGCTGAGGAAGTTTCAGCTCTTTTTGCAGCTGTGCATTGCTCCCACCCTGGCAGCTCAATATCCCTTTGGTCAGGCAATTCTTTTGTGTGACATCTCTATGGCAGGAGTTTGAGCTGGAACACAGAGTTTTCCTTCCTCTTCTTTTTGGAGGGAATCACCAGCAGGAGATTTGAATGTTGTTATGTCCAAGACAAGAGTTTGGAATGAAGCTAGAGGCCAAAGCTGCTACAAAAGTTGAGGATGAGGTGAACATAAAGCACTGAACATCCTAGTCAACACCATCCAATATGTTGTGGAAAAATCTATGCATTCAAGCCTCCCAGCGCTGCCTTTCACCATTGCACAGGGTGTTTTCTACCCAGTCCTGCAGTGAGTGGCTCCCAGCACTGCTGTGAGGTGGTTCCCAGCTCAGAAGGGACAATGTGCACCTCTAGGAGCAGGCAGTCCCCTGGCATTCCTGGAGCGATGACTCTAGCACACAGGGTGGGATGCCCTGAGCAGTCCCACACCCAGCACGGAGAGGGAGCACAGCCAGGAAGGCTGCAAACAATCTGGCCCAGTAATGAGCAGCCAATTAATTGATTACTGAAAGTATAACTGAATCCTATGCCTCGGAGAAATCTAAAATATAGTAACTGCTTACTTTATTGACAACATTCATGCCATATTTAGTAGCTGGTATGTAAGAAGTAGCTGGACAATTTTGTTACACTTAATATGTTTCAGAACACAGCATAAAACATGTTTTAACACTATAACAACTATTGAGCAGTACCTCTGGGAACAGGCTTTATTATTAGATTACATTATACAAGATTAGACTAGTCAATAAGGGATTTCTTTCACACAGCATGCCATCTGAAATACCTGTTTTCTTTCCCTTTTTTTTTTTTTTTAAATTACTTCAAGACCTTCTTTGTAGGATCTTAGGTACAATATACCCATGAATCATAAAACTGACAAGCCCCAGGGCTGAATGGTCTCTGTACAGGAGATAGGAGGCCTAGAGATAAAGGTGCACTACAGGTATACAGTGACAGGGGTGGATTATAGATAAACAAAAGGCACAGTTATTAGATGCGAAATGCCAGGCAGGATTGTACATGGAGAATGCAAATTGTAAAGGACTGAGTCTCAGGGACCCCAGTCTGCTTGGACTGTCAGGCAGGAGGAAAACAAAGACAATACATCAGTCTGGTTACGATCCAGGGGTGTTAGATCCGCTTTAGCTGCTGGCTGCTGAGGGTTTCAGCCAGGTTTTGGCACTTGGGTAAAGCCCTGGGGAAATTCAGGCCTCTCAGGAGGTTAATTCAAAACTCTTCTGATCAAATAATTTGCTGATTGGTTAAATAATAATTAGAAAGGCAAAGAATAGGTGTACCGTGAGATAACCTGGGTTAGGGCAGCAAACAGATGCCTCGATCCTCCCAGGATCCAGTGTCCCCAATCCTGTTCCAGCTGTATTAATCTTTTCTGCCTTTGTTCAGAGCAGTTCAGCAAGCAGAAGAGAGACTGGGTATTGTGGTCCCTCTTGGTTTGGGATGAGGCTCTACAGAGCCCGTGGGGGATTTTCAGGACAACTCAATCCTAGTTCGGACAGGGATTCCCAGCCTGCGAGTTTGGGTTTCAGGCTCTGGTGCTTGCAGAGTGCTGAGGTGCTATTTTGGTACCCGGTCCCTCTATGAGCATATGTCTGCTCAATTACACTGCTGAAATAGAGTGAGAATCAAACACACTATTTGCTTCTTTTCCCAAATGATATCCGGTGCTATTCACACGTTTTCCCCCCTTTAAATTCCGTGTTGCACGCTGCATTGCATCTGTTGCTGGCAATTTCTCTCTTAGTCCTAAATTAAAAACCTCCGCTGAACTACGCAGTTGCTGACTACATCCATGAGAGCAACTTCTATTCAAAATTCCTAGATGGAGAAGATTTGTGGCCTGCTTTGATGTACAAGCTGGAAATGAATATGAATTGAAAGGACTATATTTAAGAGCAGTTTCCTTTTTTTTTTTTTTTTTTTTGCCTACGAGGATCTTTCTTCTTTTATATAACCAAATTTTTCCACAAGATTGACATTTCAGGAAAGGGGCAGAGGCAGACAGGTGACTACAGATCAAATTGGATTTCTGCAACCTTCTGTTGTAAAGGTCAGCCCTCCGCAGTGGTTTTCAGCCAGCTTTTCCTCTCTTGGTTTCCAACACAGGTGAAATATCTTGTGTGCCCAGATACCTTTTAATATTTTATTTTTATTTTGGTCTTTTCTTTCTTAAGTGCTCAGTGGAGAAAAAGGTTAATTAGGCTGTTGCCTTTGCTGCAGAGCAGTGTCCTCCGACCAGATATGGTGGGAGAAGGGACTGGAGAACGATCCCTTCCTACCCTTGGCATCCTGAACCTGCTCAGATCAGTAAGAAAAATTCCTGGAAGTAATGACCTGTTGCAACACTTGAGGGGAATGGAGAATCTTTAAATCAGACACACCAGCAGTCAAGAAACTTCCCAACTGGAGGGTAGCGTTGCTTACTTTGAACAGGATTTGGCAGCGACTTTGATGAAGAAACTGGAGAAATAACTCCAGTAATTACCTTTTCCCCATGTTGGCCAGTGGGTTGCCATGGACACTCTGCTCTGACCAAAATATGGGCCCTGCTGCCTTGTGAGCAAGCTGTCGAATAACCAATTGGGTGTCAGAAATTTATAGCCAGTAATTAACTGATAGGTTTATAATTAAGCGGAGATGCCCCTGAACAGCAATGCTTGGATCTGAATTCAAATTCTGACTTTTTCCAAATTTCGGGGGCAAAAGAGACCGACAATTTGGGTACAGTGCCATCTTTATAATTAAACAATGATTTTTGACAGGAGGGGAATCTCCAGCAGTTAATGACTGACTGCAGGAGTTGAGGGCCTGAGGCAAAGCTGAGGGCTTTTAATCCAGGTGGTCATTAACTGCCTGGGAATGCCTGACCCTGAGGTTAATTGTTTCTATTTTAAATCACGAAAATAATATACACATATACAGACCCCCCCCCCTTTCCTTCTTTTCTGCTGTACACATGAGTTACAAATACACTGCTTTTCGTGCATTGAAAAAGATGAGAGCCGAGCTGTTGGGATGTTCTTGATGTGTTTGCTAAAGAGTTCAGATATCTCAGGTATTCTCTTGGCACTTTTCTCTCACAAAATCTGACCTAGAGCCCAGCCAGAAGGGACTGGCCTGGAAAGGCTCTGACCTGGGGCATAGAAGGAACAGGAGAGCCCAGTGGGGCTTTTAGAAGTGCTTGGGCTGCCTCTGAGTCACTAATTCCACAGTCTTGGGAGATGATTTACTTTTTGATTAGTTTGCTGTTTTAATAGACAGGACCTCTCTCTGTGATTCTGCATGTCCTGGGAGTAAGGCACAAAACTACTTTTAGAAGCTGTTTGTGCACCTTACCCGAATATTTCTTGGCTTTAAGCACTGGCTGTTCCACATAAAGCAAGAACAGATCCTCAAAAAAACTCTAACACTGCTTTCAGTGCTTACTCCAGCTTGTGCAAAAGAAGCCCCCAGGAATGAGGCATGGCCTGGAAACCCAGAAACTCTGAGTAGGTGACAGTGCGAAGAGAGCAAACCCTAGAGCCAGCAGGTACCCCACCTGAAACAGAAACAATTACATTGTGGCTCATTCAGATGCATTTTCTTCCCTGAATCCTTTCCTCTATTCCCTCTTCACTTTACTATGTTTTTAAAGAGACATATGTCATCATTGCCAGTTCAGTTTCCTGTGTTTAACCCTTGCTATATCTAGCCTGATTACTCCTAATAAAGCTTGACAGTTGGAGGGTTAATCCAACCCTTGGTCTCATGGTTTCTTCTCTGGAAACAATCTGTCCCTGAGAGCTTTCTGGCCTGTTGCAAGGTTATATCCCCCTGGGGTGCCATCAGCGCCAGCCAGGGCTCCTTTCCCATTGTCTGCCAAATGGCCACCAATTAAGTCAACTGTTCCCCAATTAGAATTTTGAGGAATTTATCTTGTTCCTTCTGTGTTCAAACTCCCAAGCAGGGGCACTTCTTGGAGTCGGTTTCAAGGGCTTCTTTTTTTTTCTCTTCCAGAGTGAGAAGGGGGGGAAATTAAATAAATAAAGAGCAGCTCTTTCCTGTAATTGGATACTCCTGGGTTTTTCCTGTTGCCCATTCACACAGCTTAATCCTGGGGTATGTGGTGAGAACTTGGTAATATTTAAGGGAGGATGTTTTATTATTGTTCCAATCACCTGAATTAGTGTGGCTGATTTTTTTTGAATCAATGCTGCTCTCAGTAAATTTCTTCACTGTGACATCAACTATAAATATATCACAATTTCCTGAGGTAAAGGAAGAAAACAATAATTTTATTTTGAACTGATATGATAATCAAATATGCAGGCTTCCTGTTGGTTTTTTCTTTTTTTCCCTCTTACCCCAAAATTTCTTTACTGGTTGTTTACATCTTTTTATGGCTGAGTTAAATACTGGGACCTATTTAATATGGGAAATGCAAAATCTGGCAAAGCTATCAGGGTAATATCTTTAACCTAGATGTACAAACCCCTGATTGATCCATTCTAGGCAAACAGGACCTTTGGATTTCTTTCTGAGAGAGCATGTGAAGGTCTTTAGCAAACTCTTTATGTGATACCTCAACTGCCCTTACCATGGTGGAGTAAAAGCTCTTAATGCCATAGGGAGACTGGGCCAGGGGAACTATAGTGTCACCATCAATGCATGTACTTTGAAAATATCTTTCAACAGAAAACATTTCTTTTTCTGCAAGTTAAAGTCCATTTTGCTAAAACTGCCAAGAAAAAGGTAAGAATTAAAATGTGAGACTGGAGATGGAAGCGCCTCCTGCCTCCTATTTGCACTTTCTAGAAGCTGGTGCCCAGAAAACATTTTTCCTTTTTGATGTTGTTGCAGATGGACCTCCCTTTCTGGAACCTGACAGTTGAATAAACCCAAGGTTTCAGAGTAAACTTGGGGTTAATAATGAGAATCTACTTTTTCCACAAGGCATTTACTGTGATGTTAAACAAGTTCACTGAAATATGGTCCTGGGTTTTCAAACATTTTGGTAATGGAGCCACTTTCACACTTTTCTGCTGTTCCTTTGCTGTGCTTGTCCTCAGTTTCTGACTCTGTCCTGGTGCTGCATTAAGTGATGTGACTAAAATTGTAGCCAACATCTGTCGTGCATCTCTCTATTTTTTTTTTCCAGAAAGAGTCAAGTGGTTTATTTTGGGATTGCTTAGGGAAGATTTTTAGTTCTCCTTTTCACACATTTTCTTCATATTACTGCAAATAAGGCAAATTCACTCCACTCACATCTGCTTCCAAGTGTCACCAATTTCCTACAAGTTCAAAAACATGAGGCAAGATTGAGATAAAGACCACATACAAAATTTAGCTGCCAATCCAGTTTTCTTTAGGGTTTATGTATGATTTTATCTGAAGTTGTGTGTCTGGCCATACAGATTTGTTTTCAATCATTAGAAAAAAAATGGTCGGTCTGATCCTTCATGGGAGAGATTGCAGAAGTTATTCCAGATGTACACAAATAAGACTGAGTCCTTTAGCACCCTTCTTAAGTCCTGTAGCTTTTTCCTACTTGACTGAAGGCAAATTGCAGTGAATTGTATGGAAAACTGACACCCTCAAAGCTTTGCAAATTGTTAAGGTTATTGTGTATTCTTTCTTTTTTAGAATTTCATTTGTCCAAGATACACAGCCATTCCAGGAAGAAGGGGTGAGCACATGTCCCATACACAGTGTAACTGGAGAAAACAGAAATATATAGACAAGCTACCCTCGAGGGCAGGAGGTGGAGGAAGTTAGTGAAAAAATATAGCACAGTAATAATATCAAAAGAACAGGACAGCAAATTATAGCTGTCCCTGGTCAGATTTAATTGGGTTTTCCTCAATATAGTGAAGAGTGGTTGAGGAATTTCTTTGCTTGCCATAAAGCTCCCAGCAGTTCCCCCAGACTGTACTCAGCTCCAGTCCCATGGAAGCAAGAACATAATCTTTACCCACACATCAATACCCAGCTCCCACATCAACCAGAAGGAAGCACGCCCCATTAAAGAGGTTAATTCCCATGTGTCAAAACAGGCTGTATTTGAGGAAGTGCAAGTAAGCATTTTAATAGAAAATTCTAAACCCATTGGGCCTGATTGTCCTCACATTGCTTTAAAGTCAGTGCTGCTCGGTTTAGTTAAACCTCTGTTTTATTCTGGAGTAAGCAAAAGGATGATGCAAGTAATTCCCCCCTTTTCCTAAGTAATTGAATGATTTTGCTACAACTTTTATCAACCTGGTCTACTTAAGCTCAGAAACTCCCAAATATGGGTGAAAATCAAACACTTATTTCCTGTTTGGCTTGCACTTCATGCTCATCCTTGCAGTGGCTCTGTGCACAGTGTAATGAATGTGCAACTTGCACGTGGTTGTTTTGCCTGCCCATGCAACCCTCAGGTGAAAAGGCAGAGCACATTTTTACAGATGCAGGTTTTATTTTCCTGTAGCCATGCTCCGGGCAAATTCTTTGGTATTTTCCATCTCTCCCCTATGGAAAAATAGAGCAAGGAGAGAGGCAGGGGACCCAAAGTGCAGACATGATGAACACACAGTACTGCAAATGCATCCCAATTCGCTTGCTGCTGTACATGTGTGTGAAGGATCTGCTGCTGGGAAATTCTGTCAATACTCTGCCCATATCAGGAAGATGAAAGGTCCTGATTTTTTTTTTCCTTTCTTAGTGTTGTGTTCTCATTTTATAACACCCACTTAGTGGGTGTTTGATTTTATAACTTTTTCTCTTATGTTATTTTCCTTTGGAAAAGTCTTATCCACATGCTTCACTTCAGATAAAGACAGGAATCTCCTCATGCTAGCCTGTGTAGGATGCCCTAATGCTAAATAACAAATATTCATGACCTCCTGTAGCTGTTAATGTAACTGCTCCACCAAAATGTGTTCCCTAGAGGAGAGGATCCCAAACTTCTCTTCATGGGGCATCACAGAATCATAAAATCACTGAAGAGTTGGAGCTGGAAGGTCCTTTAAAGGTCATCTAGTCCAATGTCCTGCCACGAGCAGGGATATCTTCCACTAGGCCAGGTTGGTGAGAGCCCCTCAAGCTGGCCTTGAATGATTCCAGGGATCCACTTCTCTGGGCAACCCATGCCAGTGTTTTATACTCCCACTGTAAAAAAAAAAAATTAAAAAAATCATCGTTGGACTTCCATATGTGAACCAGCCTAGGAGTGCCCTGGGGCATTGAGGCTCCTCTTGATTTCCCTTTCCTGGGCACTCTGAGGAAGGGGCCTAGCAAGACACATCCTTTGATGCAGCCCCTGCAAGGCCTTTTGCTTGGACAGGGAGACAGAGGACGTGGCAGCCCCAGGGCTCTGCACCCCACCAGGGCCGCGCTGGGCCCGGTGCCCCCGCGCCCGCAGGAAAGGCCGCAATGGCTGCGGCATCAGCAATGAGCTGGTTGTGCTGAGAAGGGCTCCAAATAAAAAGAGCCTTTGTGGGCCCTGCACAAAGGCCTCCTGGTTGCTCTAAGAGCTCTGCTTGAGGGCGGGCTGGGCTCCTTGGCACGGCGTTGATGCGGGGCAGCAGGAGCGAGGGAAGCACAGCTGTTTGCGGGAGGGACGGCCCGGTGTGCCAGCGGTGCCACAGCCCTGCCATGACAGATAATTCAGCAGCCCCAGAGAGGCCTTTCTCAGGCCCGCCAGCATCATTAGCAGTGACAAACAGGAAATTGTTCCCCAGCCAACGGCTTAAGTAGATTTACAAGTGATTTATTTCTGTGCCGCTAGTTACGACCCCGAAGTCTTACATGTGTGTATATATATATTAACAAAAAATTAAATCTCAGAATCTGACTCATTTGCTGTGCGAAACAAAAATCCTTCCCAGCCACTTTGGCACAAACTGGGTTTTAACAGGCCTGCTATGGTCAATAGCTGTGCTTCTCCTGCACGTCAGAAGTCATTGAATTCTCTGGGGGAGATACTGAGGATCCTTTTGGGTGGCTGGCTGGCTTGGGGTGATGCTGATCTCAGCACACCTCCTCCTGGTTGTGGGGAGAAGTGGTGTCAGTGACATCCTCTGGTGGAGTCGGATGGTGCTGCCAATCTGAGAACCAACAGGTGCCCAGTGCATGCCTGGGGCATTCAATAATTCACATCAACAAAAGGAAACCGAGATCCAATGATGGATTGATGAAAACTCAAAAGATGGATTGAGAAAACTCAAAAACATGGCTGCAATTTTCTGCATTGTTTGTTGCCTCTCAAAAGAACTTCAACACCTTTCAGGGAAAATTTGCTTTTTCCTTTATTTCCCTATTCTACTTTGCAATTTTCTTGCTCCAAGGATAAAATGGTGGGGTTTGTTTGTTTTTTCTTTTAGATCCCTGGGAAAGCCAGGTAATCTTTCTCACAAGTTATTTTTTAACTTGAAAAAAACCAAACAGACAAACAACTCTGCACTAACTCAGAAGAACTCAAATAATCAACCAAACACACAAAACAAAGGACCTGAATGGACACATTTAATTGGAGTTATTTATCACTTCCTATTAGGTTCTGAGTTTTTTCAGGGCATGGAGTCAAATCTTGTTTGCAGAGTTTCTATCATAATATGGCCCACTTTCACTTGCCTCTTTGCCACTGTAATAATAATCATAAAAAACCAAACAAATGTCAATTTTTAGATCAATTTTCCTTTCTAGTCTCTGAAAATATACTGAAAGACCCTTCATTTTCTCTGCTGTTCAGTAACCTGAAAAGAAACTTGATATAATACAATTGCAGCCAAAGCACTATCACTCTGACATTCAGTTTATAAGGAAATGTGGGAATGTGGAATCCATTCACAGTAATTTAAATGGATGTTTTGATTGGATTATGTAAGTATATTTGTGTTTGCATGTGCATGTGTGTGCATGCATATATGCCATAAATTGTCAAAAGAGGTCACTCCATAAAAGTGAATTTAAACTTAATTTTACATTCTTGGTAAAAGTTCAAAGGCTAAATTCAGTTTAACCTTGGCTCAGCAGAGCTTTTCCTTCTGATTTTTCAGTCTGATATGAAAATTGCTTGTGAAATAAAGACAAACATAGGTTTGCCTGGGAAGGCATTAATAATCCGATCCTTACATGTTTGTATAGAGGGCAGGTACAATCCAGTGTTGATTGCTTCTTAGCTTCTCTTTGCTTTTGCAGGAAATCCTGGGAGATAATACCAGGTCATCACAACTGAGCACTGTGCACCCACAAACAAACACTGGCAACTCTGAAGAGCACAGCTCTCGATGGATCAAAAGTGTGGGACTGATAGATCCAGATACACACAAGGAATCATCATTGCAATACATCACTGTCTGCATTTCACTATCCACATTTTACCATTTTCCCAAACAAATAATTTCATGTATATATTACATTGCATTTAATTTTTTTTTTGTTTTAAAAGGACTTTTTTACAGAGAGCTTAAAAGATTATTTTATGAGATAAAATTAATAGTGAGTTTTCAGTCTAGGTAAATAAGGATCCCATGGGAATTAAGAATTTTGGGATACATTCAAACAAACACTGTAAAGTTTTGAGAAATGCCAAATTTTGGGAGATCAGTGTGTGTATGTGTGTACTACGTGTTTGTATAGTCAACAATCTCCGAGCAATATGGTATGCCAGTTATTAATTCTGCTCATTGCAGATGGCTTCATTATGTGTATTTAATTTCAGTACTTAAGCAAACACACAAAAGTAGGGCTTACAGACTGCTTTAGGATACTACGGTTATGTACAGTCAAATGAAACGGAAACAAAACGGAAACAACTGATACTCCTTGGGCTGGAGGTAAATCTATATTGATGGGATTAAGCCATTCAGAAGCATCCCTCGACTTGAATAGCCCTAAAACCACCAATTGCTTTGTTTGTGGTGTCGAGAAGGTACTGATCACTAGAGCCTTAATTTGCCGCAGCAGTTAAGTGCTCCAATTCCTCAGCGCAGTAATTGCCACATGTTGAGTGTGCAGATGTCTAAACACGTGGGAGCACTTCCCTTTCCTAAAGACAAATGAAGATTTTCATTTTGTTTTGTAAACGTGTCAGGATTTATCACTTAGTCATGTGTCATGCATTAGGGTGTTTATACAATACGGCTTTCCGCACCCTGGTTCTGGACTTCTATGATTTCAACAACAAGGCCGTGGAGTAAAGAGGGTTTGCTAGACCTTCCCCTATTAACCCAAGCCTTTGGCTGGACTAAAGGGAAGCATGAGCTCAGAGTGTAAAAGATAAACAGCTTTTTTTGCAAGAGTGAGACCTTTGGGGTTCACCTATATCCTCAAAGGCTGCTTGATAAAACAGACGTCATCAGCAAGGCAGGTGGATATTTAAAAGAAAAAACCCAAAAGGTAAAAATAAAATTGAAGTGATGATGTCCACCAGCAGTAGTAATGTGTATCTGTCCATATGTGTTAAGTTGAATTTATAGCCTCTCCTCAGCCTCTGTGTACCACCCAAACATTGAATATCTACTTTTTAGACTTTTCATATAAGTGGCTACATTTTAAAGCATTTTGAAGTTTGCATATGTAACATCTTATCAGAGACAAGGCGACTGACAGTAGTAATATTTCTGAAATAACTGTTCTGTAATGGAAACAGGAATGGGCATATGTTGTGAAGCTGGGAAGAGTCTTGGGCTCCAAGCCTGAAGTTTGATTCATCTCTGTTTGGAATTTGAGGCTGGTGTTGATGCTGCAACTATTCAGCATCCTGGTAGGGCTGAGGAAAAGATCTGAAATTCACACATAACAATGAATTTGTGGTACAGTCTCTGAAATGTTTTACAGGCAAAGGCAAAATTAGATAACAAGTCACCAAAATAGCTAACTGATGTTTCTAATGAACATTTGAATTTTCTTTTATCTGAAAATAAAGATAAAAAGCATCCAAGAAGGTAAAAATCTGCCTCTCTGCTCTGTTACCATTTTGGAGGTTGATACTATTTTGTTTGCAGAAGCCAGGAAAAAAAAAAAAACCCAAACCAACAGTTATTTATCTGTTACCAGACAAAGACTGTAAAGAAATCCAAGAAGAGTATCCCAGCACAAAAGCCTGAACTCTTTGACCTCTCAGGCCTTGGGCCTGGACAATTGGCCAAGCTGGGCTTTTTCCTGAGAACTGCCCGAGGGCAAAGGCTGAGAAAAGATGCACATTGTTCATGGCACCATCCATTAAAGGCAAGGCCTGAAAGGCAAAAGGATCTTTCCAGGTTATAGCAGTGCTGAGAATGCAGCCTGACACTCATTTTCAAGGTAATGTAATAAAGGGAAAAAAGTGAGTTGTAGAGATCTTAATTCTTTAAAATTTAAAAGCTAATTTTGTGTCTTTTAGTCAATTTCCTATGCAGGAAGGAAGAATTTATTAACTGACTTCTGATGTTAAATGGAGTGCTAATGGGCAAGTACAACAATTCAACAGGTGCCAAGGAGAAATATAGAGACATTATATCAATATTAATCTTAGGGCCTCAAAAAAGCCTTGCTAGGGGGTTTTATTAGGCAGGTTGTGATGGGAACACTCCTGCCACCTGCAAAGGGAAAAAGGTGTTGGGTTCCCCAGTTGAAAGTATTTGAATGTTCACATTGCAAAGTGTTTTAATGGAAGATTATGTATTTTGTGCCATTGGAAATTGCTGTTTGTTGACAGAAGTTGTCCTGAGCTGGAATTCCTCCAGGGAGAGATTCCTTGGAGCTGCTGTTCTCTGGCTAGGGCAGGCAAGGCAGCACTGCTGAAGAGCAAGAGTATTTCCAGCATTGAACACTCAGCTGGAAACCTGAACACCCATTATTAGTCTGGGTAGAAGTCAAAAAAATAGTTGAACCTGTTAAAAATCCACACGGCCGCTATTTTACAGACTGATCTTCTGCCAGTAAACAAATGCTGACTCTAATGTACTTCTGATTTTGACCCCTGGGTTGAAAATTTTCTATATAAACACCAGCTGATGAACAGGTCACTTTGTTTTCAAGACAAGACTCTCACACTCGCGCCCCACACAGCAGGTCCCTGATCCAGATAAAAAGACTTCAAAATGTCCAGCAATAATTTTCACTGAACAATTTTTTCTTTGTTCCAAGCTGTCAAATTATTAGTGGGAAAGGATTAGCAGGGAAGGGAAAGTGTTTTTGTCTAAACATCTTATTTGGGTGCAAAAAAACCCCCCCTCTATTTTGATGTTCTCAGGTAAAAAAATTCCACATTTTATAGACAAAAAGGGTTTGAAAATTTCACAGTGTAAATTAAATATAACTTTAAAATGATAAAGCAAAATGCAAAAAAAAATATTTTGATGTTTCACAGTATTTTTTTTTTCACCCAGCTGCACATATTTTCTTGCTGAATGTGTGTTTTTTTGCAGACTAATAGCTTTTTCATTCCATACCAAAACCAGATAAAAAGGAAGGCACAGAAATTCCCCGGAATTTGAGAACTATTCATCTGGGGCTCTGCTCCTCTTCACAAATGCATTAAAATAACAAACAATAGAGATATCTGGGACCACTGAAATAATAATCAAAATTTCAGTGGAAAAAGAGGTATTCAGTTATTCAGTTAACTGGGAACCTGCTTTTCAGGGTTTTGACTCCTGAGGATTTACCATCTTATCTGCCTGGCTTTATTCTTTAATGTTGATTTTTTAGTAGCAGAAATAACCTTTGGCAAACTGCCCCCCCCTGCCCCCAGTTGGCAGACTGGGAAAGAATTTTGCCATGAATATGGCACAAATAGGTGCGGTGATAACACAGCACCCACAGCCCCTTTCCTGAGGAGAGTTTTGCTGTGTGACAGCCACTGGGAACATCTGAGCCTGTTTGCAGCCAGGGAATAAACTTCTCTGCTCCCAACATTTCATGTTTGGCTTAATTGGAAGCACTGCTCAGAGGAGGATGCTTTGAGCATTGTCTGTTTTTGGCCAGCCCATCCCTTTCCAGCGGAGCAGTAGCGATCCCAGCGCTGCTCAGCCCGTTTCCCGAGGATGTTGCACAACCCGCCTGCATCACGTTCTTGCTCTGTCATGTCCCTTCCCGAGCAGCGTCGTAAACAGCATCTTATTCACTTCAGTGGCATGTGCAGAGGAGAAACATCACACGGTGATCCTGGGAGCTGGGGCCAGAAAAGGGAATAAAAACTGTGCAGTGTGAATGACACCAGCTCTGGGGCTGCTTGACAGCAGGGATTTTTTTTTTTTTTTTTTTTT
>VZUA01087342.1:737-14067 GCA_013401035.1 Horornis vulcanius
CTCTGCCTTTGCAATGGATGCCTGAGAACAATGAACACTTCGGGGTGTGGAGCCCTGTGGGATTGCAGGTAGTGAGGAAGGAGGCAGGGAAGTATCTGATTTAGGATCTCCTTTGTTTCCCCTCTCTGGCATAAAGGGGTCACCAGCCAGGCTAATGACACAGCAGGGCTGGTGCTGCTGGAGCCAAGTACCAGCATGGTGGTGAAGGTGAAGATGAAGGTGAGGGCAGCCGGCAGAACTCTGGGGAGTGGTGCCACTGCTCTGCATGCTGGCCCTGCCAAGCTTCCCAAAACATGTCCCCTCGCCTCCATATCTTTTTTGGGGAAACACCTCTGGCAGCAAGACCCCTGTCCCTTGTCTCTCATTAGCCCAGTCAGCTAGAACATGCTTCCTTCTGGGCAGAGGAAACATGGTTACTATGCAGTAAACCCACATTCCCCATCTTTATGTTTGGGAACTCTGTGATCCGGAAGGCACAACACAGGAAAAATCTGATGTAAACTGTGCACAGGCTAGAAAAGCAGCAGCAATTAAAGACAATCTCCAACATTCACGCCTAATGCTGACCTTACACCTCGGTAATCCATTACAGAGCTTTACAGGCACAAAAAGGTTTTCACTCAAGTGCTTAACTTGGATGTCCTGCCCACAGGACACAACTGCACTAACTCTGTCCTTTCCTGCTGGCCCAGCAACTGCTGAAGTAACAAGGTACCTCCTCATGTCAGCTATTAGACAACACCTATGCTGCTTGGAATACATCCTTGAATTTCCTTCCATCCCTTATAATTCTGCAGCCTTGGGTGGTTGCAAAGAGGAGCGGTGGTTGGTGTTATAAAGGTATAAATCTCTTCTCAGTCAGTAAGATCAAAATTAGGCTATTTGGGGCCAAATTATTTTACCAGCATAACTTGGCAGGCCTTCATTGCCTTCTGTAAGTGAAGATGGCCGTTTGCATTTATCCCATCAGATGGGTGGCTAATTGCTTGGCATTCCTTGAAGATATGAACAGATGGCAGCATAACCGATAATTCATCTCAGCTGCTCTCAGGGGAGAAGTAGCAGATTTTTGCATCCACTCCCGTTAAGCACTCAGGCAGCACAGTTTTCCTGTCCTGAGCTCCTGACAGTAGCTGAGGTGGAAGACAGCTTTCCTTTCAGCAAGGAGAAGAGATTACTCCATTGCTGACAGTGTCCAGGCCATGGTGCAACATCAGGGTATGCTCAGGATACTGTCACCTCAAAACCCCTCCTCGTTTCCCTCTTACCTGGTGGTCTCATTTTTGACCACTGATTTCCAGACCAAACTACACCTGGCCCACTCATACATTTGTTCTCATGCAACAGTTCCAACCAACCTGATTTCTTTGTGCTCTTCACAAGGGGAAGAAGCAAAATTTAATTTCTTCCCATTAAATAAACTCTTCAGTCCTGTCCCCAGCTTGTGTGCTTTGCTGAGTCCCTTCTTATTTGGCATCCTCTTTGACATGGATGCAAGTCTCATGAATGTTTGTGTCATTAAACATTCCCTGGCTTTTACAAAGCTGTATCTTACACAGGAGATGTTCCCAGCTTAATACTCTCACATCCTGCTGCTCGTTCCCAACTTACAAGCTTCCCATTTACAGCAGGGCTGTTGCCCACAACCCTGCACCTACTGGAGGGCATGTCCTTCTGCCACCATCAGTCTCCCCAGCTGTCATTGCCACAAACAGCCAGCTTCCCAAAATATGAACCATCTGCCTATCCTTAAGTACCAGTGCATGCCACCACTCCTGCTCCACAAGAAGAACTCCCAAAAACACTCATGGTGCAAGAGCATATGGAAGGCCAGCTCTTGAATTCCTCTGGCATCACCTCCTACCTGCCGGTTTGGTCCTGAAGTACTGACACTGCTTTTTGTTTTCCTTGCTGAGCAGTGCATCTCATAAAGCACAGGCCAGCCCACCACAGCTGCTTTTTACCCTATTGAGGGTTTTTTAAAAAATTATTCCTGTTTACCTTTGAATATGTTCTTTTAAAACTTTTCTACCTTGAATCAAGACACAAAGGCGCTGAATACACTGACTGCTATAAGTACACTTATACGAGAATACTTGTAACACTGCTTAAAAACCGATTACTTAGATCAAAAAATTTTGATTTAAACTACAATTTCCAATTGTTTAAATTCCTGAAATGAGGTAACTCCAAGCTGAAGCCTTGTGTTCACTCATTTTAAAAGCTTACAAAGTAAGAAAATGCTGGAAAGGAAATAAAACTGTTTTGCCTAGCAAATCTGTTTGAAGTCACAGAAGTCAGCAGTGATTTACATCGTTACGGAGATTATTTCTTGCAGTATGCATTACCAAATCTACATTCCACAAACACTGATATTTCAGGTTGTTTTCATGCAAAACTGTTTCTTTTGTTTCCCAAACCCAGACATTTTTTTCCAACTGCTGATCTTGGTGTTCTACACAAACCTTTTAGTGATAAAAAGAGGAAAAACAAAAGTGTTCTCATGCCCAGGACACAACAGAAAGATGCCCCACTGTACTCCAGTTCAAAATCTCTCCACTGCACTTCATAAAGACAAATTTTAATAAATTTACATTTTTGAAAATATCACATTAGCTTTTATTTTGCTCATTTGCCCCAGCACACAATTAAGCTATTTAACATGTAAATTGTAATAACAGAACTGCAAGCAGCTTCATAAAATGAAAGACCAAATACGCTTGTAACATGATCAGACTGTTTTTAATCTGGTGGATAAGGAATAGTGGGGTGGAAGGGAATAATCTGCTTTAGGGTCCAATACACAACCTATCTTGTTTTGTTTCAACACGTACATCTGTTATTAAAAGCCACTGTTTAGCAGTGTGACATGCACCTAAAAATTGACAACATGGGACATCAGCCATTAAATAAACTATTTGTAGATGAGAATCGTTAGGGATGGGAAAAGGATTAAAATAAGAAGAAAAGCACCAGGGCTTCACAGCCCTTCTAGAACAAAGTACTTTGCAGGAAGAGTGTAATGCCATTTGTCAGCTCTACTGCGCCATGCTGTGAGGACGAGCATTTGGTCCATTCCCGCATGTCTGCCGTAGAAATGCACTTCTTTGGGAAAGCAACCACCAGGGCTGAGCAAGTGCAGGGCTGCCTCACACCCCCAGCTTGTTGGCCTGGGTGAGGACAACCTTCAGGACTGGCATGAAAGCAGAGGTCTCGCTGAAGTTGCTGGTGCTGACAATGTGTGTGTGGATGTTCAGTCCCTCCTGGTAGTTGCGGGTTTCGATGCTCTTCACGATGTTGTGCAAGCCACTAATGATGGTTGGAGAGAGCTGCAAGGATGGCAGGCAAGGCAGGTCAACACAAAGGAAAGACTAGAAAAAGAGGAACTCTGACTGTGGTGCTTGGCCCTCAGGAAGGTGCAGCACTAAGTTCCTCTCTTTGGAGACAGCCATCTTCAGAGCTGCACCACACTGCCAACAGTCACTGGGAACTCTTAACAATAGACTTCCAGCAGAATGGAAGTATTCTTCTACTACTTCTCTGCAATATTGCTACGCACTGCAAGCCTTCCCTGTCCAGCCCCTGGATGCAATTCCCTGGGGTGGGACACCTGCTGTGACAGACTGGGCACCAGAAATACCTACTGAGCTTTTACACCTTTGGGTAAGATTAATTGCTCAGCAAACATGGCCTGACAACAAGAGGATTACATCACTTTAATCTTAAGGTACTAAGACATTTAAGTACAGTCCTTTATTCTGCCAAAGCCTCCTGGAAGGCTTTGGAAAAATTACCAGATCTTCAGAAGTACTTGCACATCTGCCTTCCAGTGAAGTCAGTGAGCCTCCAACATTGAAGTCCCCTGGGTTCTGTTTTGACCCCAGGCTGTGTGTCTCAGTCAGCTCCTGCCTGGAGCAGAGAGACTGTGCCTGCTGCAAGGAGCTCTGCTCTTTGGCTCAGCACAGACTCTGCACAGCACCGTAAAACTCATAACACAACCCTCAAAACAACACTGTAAAGTCTGCACAGGCATGCGGGGCCAAGCACACTAACTGGCTGTTTTCTAAGAAATCCACGCACACTTCTAATAAATGCATGTGGAGCACACTTCCAAAGAAAAATGAGCATCTGCTACATACTGCAGAAGTAGTATTGCATCAATGAAGTCATTGGCCATACATGATTGAGGGGTGGGGGGAAGTAAAACAGAACTTACTGTCTGTTCCCTAAGTTTGTCATACAGAAACTCCAGGCGTTTATTTGCATCATCCAGTTTCCTCTTGGTTTGCTGCAAGACAAATAAAAACATCAAAGCACAGCAATTGTAAGAACCCCAGACCAATCTGATATCATTGCAGAGATCCATGCAGCACATCAAATTCTCTTTTCAACAACATCTTCTTAACACATCATTTGCATTCTTTGTTCTGTACTCTTCTCCCTTGATTTTGCTAGGAAAGACCACGTGACTGTAGTTCTCCACATATAAACACTCCAGTTGTCTACAGAAAATGGAAAACTGCAGAGGTGCACCCCAAAAACCACTGGTTATTTGCAGACCCCACTGGCATACAGCTGATAAGAAAAGTGACAGAATTCTGACTGGCAGCACTATTTTTTTTCTATGGTTTACTGAAAAAGTATAATGATAACTGGATAAAATTCAGTTTAACTGGAATGAAGTATCCAGCAACATTACTTAGAGCTCAAGGGCACATGCAGCTTCTCCAGTTCTAAGTGCATACAACTCAGTCATCATTTGGCAAATCCTAATTATATTTTTCCTCATGTGATTAGTAAAGCCAGCAGTTTGTAAGTTTTTAGTGTCAACAGAAAAACTAATAGCCTAACCCAGTCTGTCCTTACAGACACTTTGTGCTTCCGTGACTTTTATAAAATAAACCACCCACTGATGTGCCTGGAATTATTTTGCCACCAAAGGCTCTTAAAATAGCCCCAGTACATCTCACCTGGAGCTGCAGCTGCCGGAGAAATTAATTTTTATCCACTTTTTTCTTCTTAAACAACATCTAAAATTGTAGATTTTACTCCAGAGTAATAAAACGGTAATAAACCATCAAGGTTACAATTGCAGGAGTACAAAAAAACCTGCTGGTCAACAGCAGCAGAAATGGCATCAGAGCACAAGAGGACTGGAATTTCCTCCTAAATCAGTCTGTGCATCAGTCCATCTTCCCTTAGGATAACTGCCATTTTCCCTGGCAACCGGAAACATTTATTTGGATTAAAGAATTGTCTGGAGAAAATAAAGCCTGCTCTAGCTCAGGGGTGAAGACCAACTGCTGGCTGCTTGCTGTGCTAGAAATTAGGGAAGGCTGTTCAGATGGCATAAAGGAGAATGCAGCACACGGGTCTTGGGCCACATGCGGAAAACTCCTCAGCAGCAGTTATGTCTTCAAGGAACAGAGATATCTAAGGAGAAAGTACCTCAGGAGGAGCAGGTAAGAAATCCCCAGTTCTTTTGGACTGCCTAACTCGCAGATGCATGACCAAAGGACATTTGTTTCAAAACCCAAAAGAAGATGCACATGCTATTTTCATTTTACAGATGGTCAGCTAGGACAGAAAGGAATAAATTGTGTCTAGGAAACAGCAAGACATCTCTCTAGCCAAAGCAATTAGGTGGAAGTGCAAACTGATTGTTCTCCTTGCTCTTAAGTTCCCGTTCCCATTTTCCCCTTTAGAAAGCAATAGCTGAGCAGTGCCTGTATTTGCTCTGACAACAACTGGTGTGTACAGTCAGGGTGGTGTCCCTTGTCTCTGTGGGCTGAAACACTCTCACTGCCTTAGAAAATCAGAGATACGTAACAAGAAGCAAGCAAAATGTGTTGGCAGAGCAGAAAAGCAACCTCCAGGTGAAGATATGAGTGGAATGCTTTTGCCTTCTTTGTCTGTCTGGGGGAAGGGCACTTAGAGGAAGAAAAGGTCAAAGGGAATGCAGAATACACTATATATATGTACAAACACATAGAAACACGCACTCTACAGCCTTTAAAAATAAAGGATTTTGAGCAACTGAGTGATACTGAACCGATGAGCACGAGTCTGTGCTGCTGACCAAGCAAATTCAGTGCACAAAACCCTCTGCATGCCACCAGCACCACCTTTTAGCATGTGGCAGACATGACTTGAACAGTCAGCACCTTTGGGCTTTGTGGTGGCATGTTATCTACTGGCCATCAGAAACAAATGACAAGCTTTGGGAGGGACAGCTCATTTACAAGGTACTGGCTGCCATGAGAAATGTTTTTCCTATCCAGCTCCAGTGGTTGTGTTAAAGCTGTTAACCTTCCCTTTCCCAGGTAACTGTTGTTTCCCTTTGAAATGAGTTTGTTACCAGAAGTCACAAGTCACAGAAATCACTTACCGGATCAGAGGCAGACAGCAGGCACCTCTGGATGAGAGCTTCAAACGTAGTCTTCAGAATAAGGTGCTCCTCAGGGATGGGCTTCTTGGTGATCTTCTCTGTTGGCAGTGCCTGCACATGCTGAGCAACAGAGAACAGGTGAGGCTTTTCCAGGTCACTGTGCCCACATGTTGTTTTCAGCTAAACTGAGTGGCATTATTACCTAGCTTGGCACAACTCCTATTTCTTCCCTGTGGGTGTGTGGAGGTGACTTTACCAGCACCTGCTGTTGGTCCCTCTGGGAAGCTGTCAAAGTTACAGAAGGAAACAGCTTGTTGGCCCACACTGACTATAGGATTAGTGGCTTCTAGGTGGAGATTACAGTAACAAAAAGCCAGCAAGGTGCAGAGCCAGTGCCTAGAAACTCCAGGGTATACTTTGCAGCTACAAGAAAATCCTGGACAAAGGAATCCTGCCTGGCAGGCTCTACTGATGGACAAACAAACCTATGCAGTGCTGGGGCTACGTTACCTGGATGGCATTGCCAATTGGGGCCCCCGGGGCCCCCTCCGTGCTGGGTTTGGAAACAGTGGGTGGCATGATGGATGGCCCCAGGGGCTGGGAAGCAGGCTGGAAGCCACCCTGCAGCACCATCTGCCCTGCAGGCAGGTGTGGAGGCTGGAAGCTGGGTGCACTGCTGGGCTGTGCTGGAGCCTGGGGCTGCTGCATCTGAGACTGCGGATCCGCCAGCGGGTTCATGATAGGGGAGGTGATGGGGACCGGGGGCAGGAAGTTGTCAGGGACCTGGGGAAAAAAGCAGGGCATTTATGTTGGTGTGGCTGCTGCAGGCACAGCACAACACCCAGCTCTTACAGACTTCCCAAACCACAGTAACTCCGAGTGCTGGATACAGAAATAACAGGGGCAGACAGCACAGCATTTCACTCTGGTTAACCAAACCCATCCCTCTGGCTGCACAGTAAGAAGGGCCTCGGGGCAGCCCAGCCTGCCCCCAGACACAAGAGCTGAGTGCAGCCACCTCGAATCAGAGCCTCTCTCCCTCCAAACCAGAGGTCTGGCAGACCAGCACTATTAGAAGAGAAAACGAACCCACACCAAATCTATTCTTACTATTGGGTCATTATATTTAGACTTTTGTGTCTCACTTTCTCGCTTTTTTTGAGGTGTATTTTTGTCCATGCAGTACGTAGGTCACAGTCAGCAACATGCCCCAGTAAAGCTTCCAAAAGCCTTTCAAGTTCCTGGCACACAGGTCTGCACTAAGGCAGATTACCAGGGCATTTCAGATTCATCCTTGAGCATCTGCCAGTCTTTACACAGGGGTGTTTCACAAACATTTGGTAGAGGGAAGAAACAACAAAATGAGCTACTGGCCTCTGCTACACATCATGCACGAAACCAAATAACAGAAAGGGCTTCCATGGGTATGCACGTTTTTCTTTGGGTGCGCATGGAAAAAAAAGGGAAGATTACAGAACCCAGAATGAATGATGCTATAATTAAGCTAGTGGTTTGGGACAGAAAAAAAAAAAAATTCCCAATCCAGCAACAAAGTCAATTATAAAAGAAATGAATCACAGCAATAAACTTTTGAGTGGTGAATAAGTTCTTAGTTAGGAGGAAAACAGCTGAAAATTATGGCTTGAAATGCCAGACATTTCTTCTATTTTATAATAGTCCATGTGCTGATTCATTTTATAATAACCCAAACCACCCCTCAGACAGTGGACAGAAGGGAAACAAACACAGAAACACAACTGACAGATTTGTTAAATACCCAACAGGGAATTCAACAAGCACATTCCTCATTCAGAAGGAGCCAACCCGCAAGCCTTGGCTACGGCAGAACTTCTGGCTGTGACACACACAGAAAGCAGCAGCAAAAACCCTGTGTGCAGAAGGCTGCTTCTCGAGCTCTCTGCTCCAGCAGTTATTCTGACACTAACAATTCTCTATCCAGCCTCCAAAAGCTTCTTCACCTTCAACTGCAGGGACCAAAACCCAAAGGGTAAGGAAGACTTCCACCTTTGCCTTTACCCAGACTTTATCGTGGCTGCTCTTATGTTTTGTTCTTCCCACACTTTACATGCTCCAGACTAACTCTTGCTTCCCATGGTCAGAGAGCAGTGGATAACACTGACTACTGTAGAGATACTCCATGCTACAGCAGCACCAGGGGATGGAAAGGCTCACTCTGTTCTGTGCCAAGTGTTCCCAGTTATCCTGCCCTGCTGCAATTTAAATCCATTTTGCAAAACTACATTATCTCCATCATGGAAATTGTCTTACTCTCAACAGATCTCTCAGGGTCAGACCCTTAATCAGGATAAATTGCTTTCAGCTCCAGCAACGTCAATAATCTATAACAATTTGCACAGCCTTCTCATTTTGCCTAAGTATCATCTCCTGCAAAACTCTGCTACTTCACTGCAGATGAAAACAGTCAGAAGTATTTGCTTCAAACCACGAACAATGTTGTTATTAACAATCACAACTTCAGCGAAACCCCACCATCTCTTTAGAGGCTTAGACATTTTGAGAGGGATAATGGATATTAGAGAGACATAAAGGCCATTTCTGCTCATGAGATGCAGCTTTTGTTTGCTGCTAACCCTTCTCTTTCCCTCTCCTGCCAACATGTTTCCCAGGAGCAGCTTAAACTATTGTTTTTCAAGTGAGCAGCACTCAGTTGTGCTGAGGTAGGACTTCATAGAGTACCTTCTTCTTCTTGGCAGCTCTGTTGAGGGTGGGAGGGTCATTCCAGCCGTTCTGGGGCCCTGGGACAGAAAGAAAAGAGACTGTAAGTACCTAGGAGGAGGGCAGTGATGCCTCCTTAAGCTCAGCTGGGCCAGATCCATGCCATAGCTCTACTGGCAGAGCCTGCCCTGACCTGCCTGCTCCTCTGCCCTTCCCTGAGGGCCAGTATTGCACACAGGTAAAAACCTTATAAAAGAAAGGCCTTCTGATATCATGGCTTAAGCCTGCTAATTTGGCTGGGTGCAGCTAGCCTGTTAAGTTCCCATGAGAAACAATTATGAGAATAAAAATCAGTTTGCATTACAATCTATTCTTGTAAAAAAAAAAAAGTTACACCTGCAAAAACAAAAAGTCTTTCCCAGAAGAATCTGAAAAAAAAATGTAAACTACCGAGAAATAAAAAAGTTTAATAGACATGTACAACAGCCATTACCAAACAATGAACTAAATTTCAATAATTTGCTAACCGATTAAATTCATACACAGTGTTTACTGATACCATATAAAAATGAACTATGTAAACAAAAATTTGGCTTTTCTGCATGAAAAAAACACAAGTCCCATCTGTTTAATTGCAAAAGGCCAGAACAACTCCTGTGCCAACCAGAGCCTCCCAACATCCCTGCCATTAGACCCTTTGGGCTCCCTGCTCACTGGGCAAGGCTTGGGATCTTGACCAACTGTTCTCAAGTTAATAATTACCTTTTTCTTCTCCTGCAGGAAAAAAGAGCTTTGAGCAGACATGCCTTTGAAGAGGGCCTACCATGCCCAAAAAAGCTCTGCTACACAGACTGTATATGTGAAGAAAGCTTATCCATGACATTTGTACATGAAGTTCCCCAGCAACACCACACAAAAAGAAGAGGCATAAGAGGCCTTAAGCATTTCATAAGGCCAGGTTCACCCAGTCACCTTGGAAACACAAAAGAGCCATAAACCCAGCTTTCTCCTGCCAGCTACAGCATGGTGATGGGTGCTTTGTATCCCCAAATCAGAGCAGAGCTGCTTGAGCAAGGTGGAAAAATCTGGCTTTCTGTGCCAGGGGTGNCTGATATCATGGCTTAAGCCTGCTAATTTGGCTGGGTGCAGCTAGCCTGTTAAGTTCCCATGAGAAACAATTATGAGAATAAAAATCAGTTTGCATTACAATCTATTCTTGTAAAAAAAAAAAAGTTACACCTGCAAAAACAAAAAGTCTTTCCCAGAAGAATCTGAAAAAAAAATGTAAACTACCGAGAAATAAAAAAGTTTAATAGACATGTACAACAGCCATTACCAAACAATGAACTAAATTTCAATAATTTGCTAACCGATTAAATTCATACACAGTGTTTACTGATACCATATAAAAATGAACTATGTAAACAAAAATTTGGCTTTTCTGCATGAAAAAAACACAAGTCCCATCTGTTTAATTGCAAAAGGCCAGAACAACTCCTGTGCCAACCAGAGCCTCCCAACATCCCTGCCATTAGACCCTTTGGGCTCCCTGCTCACTGGGCAAGGCTTGGGATCTTGACCAACTGTTCTCAAGTTAATAATTACCTTTTTCTTCTCCTGCAGGAAAAAAGAGCTTTGAGCAGACATGCCTTTGAAGAGGGCCTACCATGCCCAAAAAAGCTCTGCTACACAGACTGTATATGTGAAGAAAGCTTATCCATGACATTTGTACATGAAGTTCCCCAGCAACACCACACAAAAAGAAGAGGCATAAGAGGCCTTAAGCATTTCATAAGGCCAGGTTCACCCAGTCACCTTGGAAACACAAAAGAGCCATAAACCCAGCTTTCTCCTGCCAGCTACAGCATGGTGATGGGTGCTTTGTATCCCCAAATCAGAGCAGAGCTGCTTGAGCAAGGTGGAAAAATCTGGCTTTCTGTGCCAGGGGTGATTTGTTTGAAACTGGAAGCACAGAGGATGTCTGAGCAGATTCACTCCAAGTCTGGGGCGTTGCTCTGCACCAAAACTTCTGCTCTCCCAAGAAAGCAAGCCCCCTGCAGCTGTGAGACTGCACCCCAAAGCTCCCATTAGTGCATTAGAAAGCGCTGCCCATCTCCTCACAGAGCACATGGAATTGGGCCCACGGCATTACATCCAGGCATTACCGCGGCCTCCCCGAGTAATCAGGATTTATTGCACAAAGCCACAAAAAGCCAACAAACCCAAATCCCTGCTCAATGGACTTTTTCACCACAGTGTTTTTCACTTAGCAGATGAATTTACCTTAGACAGCACAGGTGAACATTACTGCAAAATTTGCTCTATTTATCTGACATTTTATTTGCTCCCAAGCTTTTGTCAAGCAAGTTCCACATCCAGAGCATGTTAAAGGGGCAAATGAAAAACTATTTAAAACCCCTTTCAATTCTGCTTTCTCTTTAATCAAAGGCAGTGCCATCTCCTGGCAGCCTCCTCTATTCCTCCCTATCCAGAAAATCCCAGAGTATTTCAACTACAGGAGTCTAACTGACAGGAATAGCACATTACAAAATTCTCCCAGACTGTTACTGCTATTAATTTCCTGGAATAATTTGCATTAAAAAAGGAAAACATTTAAAAAGAATTTGTTTCTGTGGTTAAAAACTCCAGATATATTGTTATTGGTTTCAATTAAGGAATTAAAAATCAATTTGATTAAAGTCTAATTGGCAAACAGCATCACACTTAATGTTCTCTAAAGAACATTTGCATAATTGATATCCATTCAATTAATTTCATGTAGTGGCTGTAATTATTTTCAGGTTAGGTGGTACCTAGTTCACCTGCGAAGTGAGAGGTCTGGTCTTGAGATGGTAGACTTTCTGTAGACAAAATGCAAAGATAACTAAAAAAAAAATTTTCTTCAAAAATAATAAAGCAGTTGGTCTTTAATTTTTGACCAGCAATTTAGTTTCACAACATGCATCAGCAGAAAAAACCACCTAACCTAATTACAATGCCAGCTTGGAGATAAGTCATTTGTTCAAGCTTCCCATGGAATTGCTTTTGTCCACCATCCCCCAAAACAAGCCTGTTGCTCTTTCCATGCAGTAAATCAGTACTTCTAGTTGTTTATAAAAAACATTGCAGCATTCTGGCCCTTTTTCTTATCTGTTCTGGTGCTCTCATTTTCTATTCCAGCACAGCTGACAGACCATTACTCTTAGCCACAGTCTTCTCAACACCATTTCACCATTCTAGAAAGCTTTTCAAGTGATGCTTGAAGTGTCTTGACTTTAAGGTGAATCTCCCAAGTATTTTCTCAAACCAAGGCACACTCTGAACCGCACTCAGCCCAGCAACAAGAGTATGTTTGCACATCGACTTTACACTCACAAAAAAAGACAGACTGAGCAACAAACCCAAATGGCAAATGTAGCCAATAAAGCCCTCACCACTCCAAAGTGGAAAGGGGCTTTGGGGATGAGCTAACTCCTGTCCCTGGGGTTGGTCTGCTCATACTTCTGGTGCAAACGCTTCCTTTAGCTCAGGACTGGACTATTGCATTTTCAAACAAGATTCAAGATGCTGAAAATTAGAACTCCCTTGAAAGTAGGTTCTAAGATCTATCTCAAAACAAAGAGGGGTTGAAAATAAAATTAAATGTGGGCTTTTCTCACTCACAGAAGCTTCAAGCACAGCTTAACATACTGATGTTATGTGCCTTTGCAAAAAACCAGAAAATATTTACAGAACTCTTTCTTTTTACATGCATTTTTAAATCCTAGCCAGTTCAAAGGTCAGGTGCTTTTCAAGAGTTCAGATTTGAGATATTTTTTCCTTCCTCCCTTACTCCTGTCTTTAAATGAGTCACAACTGCAAAGTGAAGCATGATGTTCCCAGATAAGATCATCACCACACACAGAAGCACACCACTTCAGCGCCAGGATCAGCATCACTGCACCAGAACACTCAGAGTTACAGGTGAGACCTACTTCTGGCTGTGGATCTCAGTGGTTCTACAGGATCTCGTGCAAAAGCATCCCCCACTAGGCAGTGCAGCTGCTCAGAAAATGTGTTGGTGGTTAGGCATATAAAGCATCTACACTGTCATTGCTGCACTAAGAAAACAAGGGTTTTTCATTCTTGTTGGTATGCTTTCTGAAAGGTGTAAACACTGGAAGGGAACGGAGTGTGCTCTTTAGACACGCTATCTTTTTTCCATAATTCTCCAGCTGCAATCATCACTTGTGTGTATGCATGAGC
>VZUA01087343.1:3377-22753 GCA_013401035.1 Horornis vulcanius
GCAGAAAGCCAAGGCAAAGCACAGATTAGCATTAAATCTCTCAAATGGGTTCACAAGCAGCAAACGATAAAAACAAATTAAACAAGAGCATTTTATTTTAGCATACCCATACCCTCTTCATTTTAATAATCCATGCCACATACAACAAAGAATTAAAATGAGACAGGGAAAGAGCAGAAGGAAGGAAGAACTGCTACTCTGACTTGTACATCAGCACAGCAGTTCTGTTGGGAGGATGATCTGCCAGAGATCAATGGAAGAGAGGTAGTCTTCCATATTAAATGTATCAATGCTGAAAAGTCACAGAATTCTCTCCCAGTTGAAAGGAAAAGCTAAATACTATAAACTTTAGGAACAATAAAATCTTTCCTCAAAATTCTTACAGACTAATAGAACTGTCAAACTCCATGTTAACTAACATCAACTAGACATATAATGCTCTACATGGATATGATTCTGCCATAGTCAAGTCTGCACACAGAACAGTCCAGCCATCACTACAGCAAGCATTACATTTGTACTCCAATGGAGATTGATTCAAGATTCTATCCTAGCCTTCAAAAGTGTTCTAAAGCTGTGGGTTCTCCATTATAAGGCAAGCTAATTGAGTGCACAAGACAGCTAAAAATAAAAATACTCAAACAAGTTCATTATAAAGGCACACTAATCTAAGTTATTAGCAACTGCTAGGCTAAAAAGACAGGTCTCAATCTCCTTTCCCAGTTTTCATCTGAGATAATGGAGAGAACAGTACTTCTGGAATTATAAATTTAAATCTATGTAAATATATGCATGTGTATATATGATGTAATCTACAAGTCACACGTAGGCACCTGTTACAATGCAGACATTCCCTTCTAGCATTTAAAAGCATGTCAAACATCAGATTTCTGAGCAATACTCTTTTGGTTCATTTAGTACTTGCCCACGGACATACATAAGCAAAAGATACTGACACGACATGATAAGCTCTACACCACATACAAGTCTAAAACTACAATAGCTATTGTGGGGTATTATGGGACTTAAGTAGGAGAAGCTTAAAAACCACCATTTGCTGCTATAAACCTTTATGGAAGCTTTAAAAGGTTAAGATATAACTTGTATAATCTTCGATTGCTTTCATCTGACTAGGTGCTTAAGAAAACAACAATTCTTGGAAACTTTTGGCTTTCAGGTAAAATCCCCCATGTTTTTGTCATTCTGGTTTGTTTTGGGGCTTTTTTTTCATTTGTTTGAGGTTTTGGAATAAATGGAGAGCAAGAACTAAATAGATTCATGGATCTTAGAGTTAAGTAGTTCTCTGCTCTAATAGGTGCATTCTGGTCACAAGCAAGGGAATATGGGAATGTTAATGCATGTGTTTGCCTGCTTCTTCCTGCCTCACTTACCCAGCTGTCAGAGATGACTAGCAAGAAACCTCCTTTCAGAAGTCAAGTAAGTTTAAATCCTTTAATAAACCTCAAGTAAAAAAGATACTCAAAAAAGCTGTAGAAGGGACAGCATTTTACTGAGAACTACTGCCAAAGACAATTCCCTTCAGGAAACTCTGTGAGAAAAAGCAAGCATCAATCTGCTGAAGATCTGAATACACAGATCTTCCAGCTAAGATGCGCGATACAGAAGTAAGCTTCCTCTTTGATATTAACATCATGAGAAAAACAAAGACTTGCCAAAAAACAAAATGTATTACGAGCATTAATACACTTTCTGCATAGTCTGCTCAGTGTTCTGCATGAAAAATACTGCTGCACAGTAGAAAGCAAAGGTAACAGACTTGTATATATGATTTGTAGGTAACTGAAGATTCAAATTAACTGCAGAATCAAAATGTAGTAAAACATCCCATTTCTGCAAACAAAGGAGGGAAGAGCAAAGGCTGCAGTGAACTTTTGCTCAAAGAAATCATTATCAACACACAAGAGAAACTATTCAAGAGCACTTTCCGCAAAAATTTTTATCTTAAAACATAAAGGTCTACACATATAAAGAGGGTGTTTATGTAAATACATGCATGCCTGTAACAGATTGATTGCAGCATGCACAGAACTGCACCAACTGAATTTTCTTACCTGTTCTGGTAACTGTAGTAAGTGGCATCTCGAGGGATTGTGCATAGCTGTTTGCCATAGCAACACAAAGTCTGTGGCGAGAACTCCAACTGCAAAGAGGAATGGGTTGTCTTAATACTCACACATTTTTACTTGCTCTCCTTGGGAAGCAAGTGTGACCCAGACAGTGAACACTTCCACCTTACGCTGCGCACAGATCTCTCTGTACAGCAAAGAGTATGATGTGCTAGTCACAAAAGACATTAAGTGGGCCGTTATTCTCAAGTTAACTCTTCTCCAAAGACAGAAACCAAATCAAAACAAGGAAACAGAATTTCAATATACAGTGAAATACATAACTTCTGAAGTAATAAAAACACACTTATTTATAATTTGCAATAGTAAAAGTTTGTCCTAATCAAAATAAGCCTTCTGTTGCTAACTTTTCCCCAAGAGCTTACATACAAGTAGATAATTTAAGGACTAGATAGAATTAGAAGACCCACAAAACGCTCAAGTTCAGATTACTCAAGATTGCTAAATCCTGATAAATTGGAAATTTTTGACACCATAACTGATAACTGCAACTGCTATATTTTCCCCCTTCAATTCAAGGAAGCAAGCAACAGATTGAAGATATGTATACTTTCTTACCTTTCTTCCACAGCAATAACCAAGGCTCTGCATAACTGGGTCAATTTCTTGCTCAAATACCTCTGCCAGTTTGGAACAGTACTTGTATACCCGGGATGTTTTGCGGTTATACAACCAGGCATTATTGAACATGAGCCAAATGTCATCTACATACTGCCACGGTTCTTGATACTGTCCTGTGTCCAGCTTTCTCTTGATAGTAGAGAGATCCATGGGGTTCTTCACAATGTCAAAATAATCCTGCAAGAAAACGCAGCACATGAAAACCCTCCTACAGAACTATGTTGTGACATGACAGCATGTGCATTCTCAGCATATAAATTCTTTTCATCAAGAAAAACAAGTTCCTCTCTGACCTGCCTGTAAAACTGCTTGTGACACACAGAATGCAATCTCTAAGTAATACCACAATTTCCTAGTGCTTTCTTTTCATTATTCCTTTATTTCTCGGGTGCTGTTACTCATTCACAACTAATGAAATCAAATTGCTCTAATTTTAATCAGCTAAACAAGTATTACAAATAGTAGAAAATGCCAATGTTTTTGCAGTCATTGTGATCCAAAGACATACACTAGAACATTAATATAAAGTGACTGTTTTCAGTAGCCCAGAAAACCTAACAAAAATAAATAACTTTATTCTATGATAAAACTTATCATGTCTCCTCTAAAGAACGCCTTTTTCCAATCCACCATTAATTACCATGCAATGTCTACAAAAGTCTGCAGTATGACAGTCAAGTGAAAGCTTGTTACAATTATTAGCAAGTGTTTAAATGCTTGTGATACAGTAGGCCTTGAAATTTTGCAGCATTTGCCCTAAAAAACCCCTCAACTAATAGCAAATAAAAACTCTTTCCGGCAAAAAAACATCTGAAGCACATAAAAAAGACTTCTACATCTATGTATTTGTTTATATTTTGTAAGTTTGTGTGATCAATTGTGCTGGTTTTGCATTGATTGACATTTGGTGAGGAAAGAAAGACACCCACAGAAGTGATTTTTTAAGAAAACCTGTGATTAAACCAATCAGTGGCTAGATTTGAATATTGACATCTTATTATTAGGCCACTAGAAAGCTGGATACACCTCTGTGAATACATGTTAAAAATTGGGAAAAATCCCAGGAAGTTCTCTTTCCTTCCAGCTGAAAGAGGTAAACATGTGCCGGTGGGGTCAGCCCCGCTCTGCTGTGTGGCCCCTGGGCCTGGCACAGCCTGGGCCAGGACCTGCCACAGCCCTGGCGGCTCCCAGGCAGGGGGAGGGGAGGAGAGAAGGCCCCATCCAGGCTGGATAGGGCCCCCAGCAGTTGTTAACGTCCTGCTGTTAAGCTGTTCCCCACCCCCAGTCCCAGTGCCTGCCAGGCAGAGGAAGGGCAGGAAGCCCCAGACACCACTACCAAAGCACCTTGCCAAGGGAATGGCTCCAGCCAAGCAAGTTCATGCAGCTGAGATCAGGGGTGGCCCTACAGCCATGCAGTGGCCCAGCATCTGAAATTGAATGCAGCTAGAGCACCTGAGATCCTGGCACAGCCCAGCACAGTCTGAATTTACCACCTGCGGCCACTGTCTAGAAAAAACCATCATGACCCTCTGCAGGCTTCAGATGAGATATTAACTCTTTCCTTGCACAGATGAAACTTGCAAAACATTGAATCCTCTCTGAGTGAGAGAAAAGGACAGACTGAAGACATACAGAGAAACAATATGAAGACATCAAGGTCAGTGAAGGAGTCACATCTTAGATGGAAGGAGAATGAGAAGATGCCTTGGTTTTAGACTGAAATTCTTTTGCAAAGCCATGGTGATGGACTGTGATATACTAGAATATCCCTTTAAGTCGTGGAAAACATGTATTGGAGAGATGAAGATGTGTTCAAATTGTAGATATGTGTAAAGGCATTTGTGGTGAACTAGGTAAATATTAAAGTAGCTGTGATCTTATGAGAAGCTTGAATAGAGGGAGAGGGATGAGATGAAGATCTGCTCTCTGGAAGAGAAGATGACCTCTGCTCCCAGAGATAAAATTATCTCAGAGAGAGACGAAGCGAACCTTTGCTTTTGAACCACTCATCCTTAAAATGGTACCTCCCCCATGAGTTACATGGCCATAATGCAGCTGTGGGAAGCCTGTGTGATATGAGAGGGACTTCACAAATGCAGATTCCTGGGCAGCTACTATTTGAAAGAACTGAAGCCATAAAAGACCTCTTTTCTTGTGAAGAAGTTTCCATAGCATGTCAAAATAGACTTCTTTTTCTAAAAGAACTGATGAAAAGGTGGTAAACTGACCTGGGTTCCAAGTTTTGTCTCTGCACGTTGTCAGTGAGAAAGAAAAGTTATGAGGGAAGGAAAGGTTTTTGAAGGTTTTATTCTGATTCTTATTAATTTTTCTCTCTTGTAGATCTGTTAATAAAGCTTTCTTTATACCCTTTAAGTTTTGAGCCTGCTTTGCTTTTCTCTTAATTCTATCTTGCAGCAGAAAAAGAGTAAATAATTCTAGTGGGCACTCAAGCCACTACATTAATTCAGAAAGTTTAAAAATACAGATCCTTGAATGATAACTGTCTTTTCAAAACAAAATTCTAAAGGCAGGCAGAAAATTTAACCTAAACAAACCTCTAACTTAAATTGTTTCTTCCTTTCCTATAACAGGTAACAATCACTAATGGATATTTTTAAGTGGGTTTGATCTGCCTAATTTCCCACATCTTCAGACAAGATTTATACATGATGAGAAACACCTGTGAAATTCAGCAAGCATCACAACATGAAACAACAACCATTAAAAGACCATATAGCACTGGGGTTTTGTTGGTAAATTATTCCAATGCATGCTACATCTGCTTATTTAGTAAAAAGAACACAGAACCAAACAAACTTTCCTAAGTCAGACCTTGTATGTTCCACTGCCTAAGTTAAACTTCCCCAAACATAACAATATGAAGATGTTAACAAGACAGACTGTCTTGTTAACTGTTCTCAAGCCTGTAAGCTGTTCTCAAACAGGTATGTCAAAATATAGTAGTTTTGAATTAAAACCAGAAAATTATCTTGCTAAGACACTCACAGGAATTCCTAGTAGCTGGGGATCAACAGGCTGTCGAAATGGAAGAGATTCCGGATCCTGACGGTAAAGTGCCTCCAGTGTTGGCATAAGCGCCTGCCGCAACTCTTCTGGCTTGAAAACTTTGGAAAACATTCAACATTAGAAAGACAGCAAAAACAGCCAGAAGGAAGAAACCTGCTAGAAAATGTGATGTCTATGGAAAAAGACAGACAGACAATGGGTTTAAGGTACTTCGCATGGCTTGTTTATCCTCTGCAACACTGAGTCGCGAAGAGGATATTAAAATGATCACCAGAAGAAAAGGCTACCCTAAGACGACATCAATGAGTAGAGATGGTTCAGTTCCAGATACATCCCCTCTTGGAGGCCCCAAGGAAAAAAATTGTCTAGAGAATCTATAACTGAGTATTTTAAATCTCCATTGTATTGACAATTTTACTGAGGCTTAGTGTCTAATTCTAAAGGCTTAAAGAACTTGCCCAAAAGCCAATTATAAGTACATGTATTATCACATATTTTTGTCCAAAAGCCACAAAGAACAATCCATATAAATACCATATAATCCACTAAGTACCAAAAGGAAAGTCCAGGTTGGTTTTTTTTTCCTCCTGCAGAGATTTCTCTAGGGAGATGCAGTGAATTTAAGTAAAAACAGTCTTTCTGCTTACTTTTTTTCTTAGACTGCCCAGTTGCTGGAGAAGACTGAGTTGCTGGAGTAGTAGGTCTTTCTTCCCCCTCTGGTACTTCAGTCTTGATTTCCGGTTTCTTCTCTTCCTGCTCCATTGGTTCTGGTTTACACTCCTCCACAACTGGTTCTACTTTAGCCTGGAAAGCAGTTTGGAGCCTGACACTTAAATCTCCTGAGAGGCCACCCATCCACACTTCTGTCCTTTAAACCTATCTGTCATGCTGGCCACCCAACGCTTTTATCTCCTTTGTAGTCAAAACTCACCTAAAACTTGAGCAAATGCGTTAGAATGCATCTTTAAACATGGCAGTAGTAGCAATGACGAGCTGCTAACAAGTTCTGAGCTGCAAGTAGAGCATGAGTACTTCTTCAGGCAGTTTTAACAGCCTCTCATAGAGCAGAGCTGCAAGGATGATGCAACTGGCAGCCACACTCCTGGCTGTCCTTGGTGACAAGTTGTCAAAGCCCAGTAAAGCAGCCCATCATGTACATATACAATCATTTAGGTTGGATAACACCTTTAAGATTAAGTCCAATGTTAATGCGGCACTGCCCAGTCCACTACTATGCCACATCCTAAAGAGCAGAATCTACACATCATGTAAATACCTCCATGAATAGTGACTCAACCACTTCCCTAGGCAGCCTTGTTCCAATGCTTGATAACCCCTTCAGTGAAGAAACTTTTCCTAATATCCAATCTAAACCTCCCCTGGCACAACCTGAAGCCATTTCCCCTCTTCCTAGTATCTGTTATTTTAACAGCTGTAGGACTGACCAGAGAGCATTCTCACACTGGCATTTACCAAAGCAAAGCTTCATAGCAACTACATTATAATGGTCCTTCCTGTGGCCACTGACTTCTGCCAGAATTTCACCAGAAAACACAGACCCTTCTTTAGGAATAAGACAAAAGACAACAATCGAAACTGCAGCAGAAGCAAGCTGCACCTACAGCTCTCACTGAATTCTGGAAGGCATCCAACAGTACTAGATGAAGGTACTCTACCCAACATCTGGTCAACAATCTCACCTCAGATTTCTCCTCCATATGCATCTCTGTTTGTTCTGGTTCCCCTTCATCTGTTTTAATCTCCATTTTCACTTCCTGCAAGGGTGGCTGCTGCTGTTCTGGAACAGTCTGCTGAGAGTTCACTTCTGTGCTGCTGGTGGATGGAGGGTTGGATACCTGCCCATCAATGCTAACAGCTGGCTGTGAAAGCTGAGGGAACAAAAGACATTACAAATGGCCTTCTAATGAACTTATTTTTCTTTTCTAATCTATGTTTTACCTATTCTACATTTCCAGCAAGTTTAAAAGCACTCTAGTCCTTCTATTGGCTTTCCCTGAAGAATACAGTGTCCCACAACCTCAACTACTGGAAAAATGTATCAGAGGCATACATAGAAGGTCGTGTCTACAGGAAATGACATTGTTTCCCTTTTTGTATAGCACTATGCATATGCATATGTAACCAAAAACCTCATCCATGTTTCACAGTGAATTTCAAAACATGTACAAGAATTCTGTAAAATACTTCCTCTCTGGAAACAACAGATGATCTACAGACTTGTCTTGACAGAAAAAGTTTACTCCTTAAATACAAAAAAACCCCTATTTTAATATTAAACATGCCAGGAGCACACAACTGAAAATTAAACCTTACACACAAACATTTGCAGGGAAAGCACACTTAAAGTATTTCCTTACAGGTGTTGTGGGGTGCTGAGGTTGGAGCGATGCTGTTGGTGTGGGAACCGATGCAGTTGTGCTCTGCTGTGACAAGGGCTGCTGCTGTTGCTCTGCAGAAGGGGTAACTGGAACTGGAGGCTGGACTTGTGGAGGCAGCTGTGGCTGCGGAGGTGTTGGAGTCTGCCTTTGAGGAGGGTGCACATTTTGGGACTGCGGTCCAGGTGGCATTGCCTGAGGAGCAGGTGTGGGGGCAGTGGTGGCAGCAGCTGCTGCTGCCTGCTGTTGCTGTGATCCCAAGCCTGGGGGTGTGTGGTGAGGTGTTGGGGTTCGGCTAGGTACCGGAGAAGGAGAATTTTGGTGCATGGGAGGCTGTGGAAGAGGTGGGCAGTGAATATGGCTCCCTTGAGAACCTGGAGCCATTGCAGGAGAGTTCACAGGACAGGAAGCGCTGGTCATTTGTGCCTGTGGGAAAACAGGTACACATTTGCAATGACTTGAAATAGAAAAGCAAGAGAAATTACTGTCAAATCTCTGCTTTCCCACAGCATCCTTGAAAAAATGTGACAAACCATCTGCTTTACTTTTAAAAACTCTTTCAAAAGCAGAAATGGTCTACTTGATTTATTTTGTTCTACATAAATATAAGGCTGTTTTACAATTTATTCATCTCTCTTAGAGAAGTTCCAACAGAATAACTTATACTCATTGATATACTTAAAGAACGGCACACCAACACTCCCAGTTCGCAAAACATTTCTTTCTAAAACTGCAGATCTGTACATCCTGGGTATGGGACAATGCACCACTGTGAAAAACTGTGCATTCAAATACACTCAGCGTGCCCATGCCTCCACCCCCAAGATTAGAAACTGAATTTATTGTCACAAATAAGTACAGCTGTAACTCTACCATTATAAAATTACAAAAAAAAAAATTGTATTGGTCAAGATAAAAAACCGTAACTCCACAATAATCTTGCCTGCAAACTAGGAAGAAGCATCAATGAGAAGCAAACTGACGTTCCCTACTTCTTCCTGGCCTGAAAGGTTCTTGCTGAAAAGGGAGAGGGAGAGGACAAAAAGGAAACTGCTAGACTGTAAGTTCAGATCTTCAGTAGTGATAACCCTCCTAATTCCCCAAAGCCAGCAACACATAGGCCTGGATAGACATGCCTTTCTATGACTTATTCTGCCACCTAATTTCTCAAGCTGCTTCACTGTTCAGCAAGAGAATCTTAACTATCGCATGCTGAGTCACAATTCCTTCTTTGCTCCATAAAAACAAACCTAAAACAATTTTACTCTAACACTAAAATCTAAGCCTGAGAACAAGTCGATGGTATTTCACCCTTGCCATTCCCAGTACTACACCAGGAAACTGAAAAGTCTCAATAAATGAATTTGGTTGACTATAATTCCAAAAGTCTCTCAAGGAGACAAGTTGTTCTCCATTGCTACGAACTGAACAATCATAACCAGTATATGACAAAGGTCACTGACACCACTTCAAGAAATCAGAAACTTACTTGAGATACTGGTGTCTGATTGCCAGGCTGAGCCATAGGCATGCTTGCTGTGCTCATTCCCGGGGAAGAAGCAGAGAACTGAGTCTGTTGTAGAAATTGATTCTGACCAGAAGGCTGGCCAACTCCGGGTTGCTGCATACGTGAAGGAAATCCCATCTGGTGGAAAAGAAAGTAATTCATTTCACACAAGGTGCATACAAATTCATAACATTTTACAAAAACAAACAAAACCCAAAAAACATTTATCTTATAGAAATTGATGCTTGCCACTTATCTGTAGGATACAACATGAAAGCCTGCTTATAGCTCCTCTCAAAAGACAGAATTTATGATTTGTCTTAAAAGCTAAGTAAAAGAATATTGATTTCAGATTGGGGCTGTGACTTAAGATTTATTTTGGTTCCTTGTTTTAAGAATGCAACAAAAAGCCACTTTAACGTAATTTTTAGGCAATTCTCACCACAAAGATCTTAAGATCTATATATCAGGCAGATCTTAGAGGAGAAGCAAAAGACAGAAACCAAAGGGCCAAGAGAATGAAAAAGTAATGCTTGATTTATTTTCAAATTTATTTTATTTAGAAGAATTTATTTATTCAAATTTATTTATTTAATGATTTTAAGGAAACCACAGACAAGAGAAGCAAACTGTGAACTCAACCCTGGAGGGAAGGCACACTGACCTGGTTCATGGTCCCGGCCTGACTTAGCTGTCCAGGGTGCTGAAGAGGAGGGGTTTGTCGAGGTCCCATCGGGGACAGCTGCATGTTCATCTGGCCAAACTGATTCATTCCTGTGAGTTTGTGACAAAAACCATGTGTAAACAAAGGTCTGAAATCTCCTTTAGACACCATTCAACATTTGGAGAAGAAATGCTGTTTCTTTCTAATTTTGCCTTCTAGCAACCAGCTTTCAATCAAATACTGCCTTCTATTAACTAGTTATGTGAAATAATTTTAAATACAGAGTTCAAGCTACCTACTCTTTCAGAATACAGACCAGCTTTTCCCCCCTCAAGAAATCTGTTTCTGCTGTTATTAAACCTTCTCATTAAGTTTGAGAACTACCGTAACACATGACAAATACTGATTGTCACACCTGTTGTTGAAGATCAACTTTCCACAGAAAGTTGCATTATCTTAATGCCATATTAGAAATACACTTATTGAATATCAAACTGTACCTTAACTCCAAGTACCTTGTATGTTGGCTATAAGACATCTCAAATGTGTAACAAAGGTTCTGCCCCTTTTTTCTGAGCAATAATTCTCACCACATTCCCTCTGCCATGAGCATGACCTCACCTGAGCAGGCTGGGCTCACCATGTTTGACTGATTCCACCATCCTATACACACCTATCCTATGATCAGAAATTCCAAGAGCATCAAGCTCTTTATTTAACAAAGCAAGCAGCTAATGCACAGTTCAAAATCAAAAGATGAAATGCTTCTAGAGATAATGTTATTATATTTATTATATAGTTATGTAAGAATTACGCAATATAGATAGCTATTTTCTTAATTAAATGTAAAAACATGATAAAAGGTCTCTGATGCTTCAGTCAGAGCTGTCCAAATCCAAGATTCCTTTAAAAATCACAGTAGCAAATTTTCTTCAAATATTTACCTGGCTGTGCCTGCATGCGACTCATCATCTGGTTTGGCACATTGGCACGTATTAGGGTTGGGTCGGGAAGTGGACCATCTGCAAAAAAAGACATTGAAATAAGACAGTGTTATTCAGAAGACCACCAGAATTTATCCATCAAACATTTTAGTGAAAATTAAACACATTAAAACTCTTTAAAACATTAATTAAATTAATTAATTAAACACATTAAAACATTAATTAACACATTAAAACTCACGTATAAAGAAAGTAAATATATACAGTAACTAAATATTATTAAAGAGTCCTCAAAGTGTGAGCCAAACTCAAGAACTTCCTTAAAAATAGAAGTACATCCCAGTGATAGAAATATCCTCTGACTTAAGAGTTGGCTTTCAGAAACTGGGACAAATTTGAACCATGTTATCAAGGTACATTTATGAACAGTAGCTCACTAAAAAGTCAGGTACCCATGAACAGCTGAATGGTCACCAGGCTACTGAAATAACAGTACAGGATTTCCTGCACCAGGTAATCAGTAACCCAAAGGTTCTTACTTGCAGACATTCCTGGCTGTGGCTGTCCCATATTGGGCCCTTGATTCATGGGAGCTTGTGGCATGCCCGGAGCATTTGGGATCATATTTTGCTTCTGCAGCCTGGTTCTTCGTTTCTCCTCCAACTCCTTCTGAATCTTGTAGATCTTCTCTGCTAGCAAGTGATAGTACTCTGCCTGTTGAGGAGAGATAAGAGCCAAGAAAGGAGATGAGACACACATTAAGAAAAGTCAACTGGTCTCAGTGATTCAAACTTGCACAGTGGCCTTACAGGCACACATATTGGCTTGGGGTAGGAGGTGGTCTTCCCCTTTGCAGGGGCTGTCAGACAGATACGAAGGAGAAAAAGAGGCACTGCTAAGGGTACTGCTTCCAACTATTAGCCCAACACCAGATATTTCTCTTCTTGTGTCCAAACCTTCTCTGGGACAATCACAGTGAAAAGCTTCAACACTGTCTTTAGAGGACTGTGACAAGTCTCAGGCACAGCACATATCAACTCCTGGCACAGCCAGGCAACAGTCTTCAACTGGCTGGTTGCTAGACCCCATCCAGCAGCCCCTAAACACTTGTTTCCTCAGCTTGGGAGTTCCATCCTTACTTTCATTTCCCTTCCTCCCCAATCACTGCAGGATCAAGGTAGAAATACACAGAACAAGACAACAGGGGATGGCATCTCACCCTACTGTTTGCTGATTCATACATATCCCCTTCCACTTTCCGAGCATATGCCACCAGATTCTCCATACGTCGATCCTTCAGTGCTGCAGGGTCAGGAGTAGGAAATATGGCTTGGACTCTGAGCGGGCAGAAAAAATATTAAATAAAGGCATGCAAGTGATTAGAATGCAAGACCAGCATTAACCCTGGTGGTTTGAACACAAAGTAGCAAGTAAATCCCATGACAGACTACAGCTGCTGCTACTTCTTCCAGAGGCAGTAGACGTGGTAGATGGCTTGAGCCCTTGTAGATGGCTTGAGTATGGAGTGGGAAACTTCCAAAACAACAGCCCCAAACCAGCAGATGCAGCTCCATCTTTTGGGCTTCTGCTTTCCCTTCTCATGCACCCTGACAAAATTCACTCCTTGCCCCTCTAGTTTTGCAAGTCAGGCTTCCTTCTGCAACCCTTATGTCTCCAATACACCTCTGGGGCAGCAGCTCACCTAATAGGAGATTGTTTTGATATTAGCTACTCACAATTTATGAACAAGGTGGTTTCGGAGATCCTGAGTAATGTCTTCATGCCACTGCTTTCGAATTCCGGTATTGGATGGTTGAGCAGTTGGCATGGCTCCCAAACTGGCAACATTGGTGCTTTCACTCATCATGGGGCTTCAAAAACAGAGCAAGAATTGAGTGCAAAAGTCTAGCCCCAGTTTAATCATCTTACAGTCATAGCCTCTTTTAGAATAATGTTAGGACAAAGTGCTAGTTCAGCCATTCCCTAATTAATGGACAAACTGCAGAAATAGCTGCACACACCCCAAACAACGCCATGAAGAGTACATGCTGTTCTACCCATGGACTTGGAAAATTGCAACGAAATCCAAAGGGATAGATAGCCATCAATGGCATTTACTCCACTGTTTATGCAAAAAGTGCCATGAGATGAAAACAAAATCACTAGGGTACAAAGGATGCAACTTACTTTTGAGAATTCATGGTGGAATGTAACATTGAGTCAGGCAGCAGATTAGGGGGTTGAACCCCTACTCCTCCTCCATTCACTCCCATTGGATTTGCGCCTGGAAAACAGAAGAATACAGAAAAAAATTAAGAAACCATTTACCACACAAAATCAGTAACTGTGCAGCAATAGGAAGGGTTTAGACTTTCAAGTATTTGGACTTCCGTGAAGGGAATTTAACTACCCATTGCTCTCTTCACCCTCTTTTACAAACTTAGAAAAAGGCCGAGGCACAACACTGGTGACCTCCAAGTGAAGCATCAACCCCATTATCCCTCTGCACATCTTCCTAAACTTATCAACAAACAAGTGATTTCAACTTGCTGCAAATAGTATGTTCCAGGTCCTTTCCTGTGACTCTCTAATGAAAGATTCCAACCATTTCTGCTACATATTCACAAAGGCTTCAAACACTTAAAACATCAGCTACCACCTATATCAGACAAGGTCCCTCTTCACCCATCATACTTAATGATCCTACTACTAACTCCAATGCTTGTAAGAAGAAAAATCTGGCAATCCTTTGCAGGAAACACCTCTAATTTTGTTGCATAACAAAATCTGAATTTCTGAATCATACCAGACCTCAATCACCGTAAAAACTGCCTATTTTTTTCACACTGCAGTTACCTCTCAATTAGTAAAGAAAAATGCAGCATATTTCTGCCTGGAGCTTCCAAACATATCAGTTTCTGACTGTAGGCAGCATGAAAGCCATTATCAAGCTTCACATATATTTAGGACATTTGAAACCTACAGAATCTGTATTTGAAACAAAATTACACACTGCATAAAGGAGAAACCCATTGAAAATTTAACAGATTGTTCATAAATCTGAAAGCACATTGGTGTGCAAGACAACAGTCAGCCTTTACCTTAACTCTCCCTTTTTCAACAGTCAAAACCCACCATTTGTTTGATCTACTTAGGATTGCATCTTTTCACATAGCAGACCTCATGAAATCCTGCTGCTTCTCCTAAACTACTCCTGTTGTCCTGTAGGCCATGTATAGCTGCGACCGCAACAGCCATGACTTAGTAATTCCTATCACGTGTTGTAATTTCCTCCTTAGCTACCCACTCCTAATACAGAAGCAACATTCAAAAGTCTATGCTCTCCATGCTTGTCCTTTCTACATTAAGCTGCAGTTCTTCACACTCCAAGAGTTTTTTCAATCCCATTTCACTGGATATTCTTAGCAATTGTAGAAAGACTGCCCACTGCTCTGCAATGAATGCACAGGCAAAAACACTGTCTATAAGTAATTACATACATTAAAAAACAGTAATAATTTTGTTTCAGAAAAGACTCTAAGGCACAAGAGAAAATAACATTATTTTAATCTAATTGTTTTAAAACTAAGCTCTCAGGACCCTTGCCCTTTCCTCTGTTTTTACACACTGGAAGGTAAAGTTTGGCAAGTCACATGCAATCTGTAAGGGCCAGTCATCTCATTAACAAGTCTACTCTACCCAGCAGCCTTTTCCTGAGCAACTCAGGAGCAGCATTCCCTTTGCAGAGCAAAGCAGCAGTTGATTGTAGGCTGCAGTTCGTGTGTTTCTGCACCAATCTCTCATTCTGCACACAGGTTTGTCATAAGACATGTAAGGAACGATCACTGCAATCCCATACAGCCTGTGATAAATCACTACCAGTCTTCTTTTCTCTTTTCCACTAAAAAGGCATATCTACTTATGCAACTCAAGCAAACAGCTAAGAGTGCAAAAAAGTCTGTGATATAATCTCAAACTATTAAACTTAGATTTGGTGGTTAAAGATGACTTCATTTGACATCATTGATAGCCAGGTTCCAATTAATTGCACTTTGGATTTCTTATCTAGTCCTATGATGTTGCCTTAAGCCACCTAGACAATTTAGAGCTACGTTAGATCACATGACAGGATTAGGAGGATGTCAGTTATTTACTATTTTTCATTTTTTTAAACAAAACGCTACATATCTGAGATAAATATGTAAATTGCTGCACTTTGAGTGACAGGGAAGTAAACCTGTAAGCTGGTTTCCAGTGCCTGCCTGCATATCCAATTAAAAACTCCCCAATAGCACAAAACTTGCATATAAAGCTATCAAAAAAAAAAAAAAAAAAAGGTTGCCTTGGAAAATTATCATTTTTCCTAAGAAACCTGTTTTTCCAGAAAACTTGTTTTCCAGGAGAAGGCACCTGGAAATGTGTTCTAATGTTCCTGTTCCACTGAGTAACTTGCTATTTCAAGCCTAAAGTATCTCAAAGCCCTACCTTTTGCAAATCAAGTAGCAGTAATAATCTAGTAGGTTGAGAAAATTTGCATTAGATGTAGCATGGGGAAGTTGCCTGTAGTTTGCTTTTTAACGCTAACAGATAAACTTACTCATAGGATTCATAGGACGCAGACCCTGGGGTGACTGTCCCTGTTGCTGATTCTTCACTTGAGCCTGGGGCTGTGTCTGCATCTGGTTCCCTTGATAGGTCAGTCCGAGGGCTGCATAGGCTCTCTCAATGGAGCTGGGGTCTATCTGACTGGTAGTGTTGATGCTGGGCGCTGTCTGCTGCCCCACACCCACAGAGCCGGTATTGGCAAGTCCTACTGCTGCTCCGCCCAGCAGCGCTGCAAGAGACACAGGGAGTTAGTGAGGAGAGCAGAAGGCGGTCAGAGATGCCCACCAATACAGGGACAGAGGGCACTGGCTGCTCAGAACTCAGACATCTCCTGGAAGTATACAGGGAGCATATCTGAAAAACCTGTCACGAAACGGAGACAAGTTTTGACCCAACCAGCCAATCCAACATGCTATTTTCTGTTTTCCCTTTGGGCTGCAAAGAGGAAATCCCACTCTTAAAAATTTAGGACACATCTGCTTGCTTTAAACTGAAAACAGAGGCACACACCATGTCACAGAGGCTAAAGGCAGAAGTGTACACACATCTTTCCACCAGCCATTGCAATGCCTTTCTGCCCTTTTTGGTTTCTTTTAGTTTTCTTAAAAAAAAAAAGCTCACATTAGTCATGAGAAGAGTCTACAATAACATTAAAGAAGGGAGAGAAAAAACACATACAGGTAACACTATGACAAAAATCTTGCCAAACATTTTGTCAGGGAGACCAAGGGGACACAAAGAGAAAGGGCAAGTGACATCTGATGCAAACAAAGAATGAAGACCGAACCAAGCATCAGGGCTGAAATGACACAATGTGCGTGCATGCGCACATTCGTCTCCAAAAACTGTCCAGCTGGAAGAAGCAGTAATGAAAAGCCAATCATTTGGTTGAGAGAGGTATGATTTGTTCATCTTTACCACTCTCTAGATAGAAAAATACAATAAAGTTAGAAAACTTTCATAAACACAAGCAATCAGAGCCAGAAAAATACTCTGAGATTAAAACAAGAGAAAAATCACATTAACATGTTCCCAGGTTTGAGAGCATCACCACTACCTTATGGGTGTAAGAAAGTTTAACTCTCAACATGCCTTTTGTGGTTTATTCAACACAGAATTCCCCAGTAGACTTACACTGCTGATTTCTTTTGTCCCCAGCATTTTTGAGAGGCAAACATACAGGACAATCATGTCTTGTACAATTCTTCCAGTGTGAGATGATTTGTCGGGAAGATGCGCAATGTGCCACTGAGAAAAAGAAGTAATGAAAAGCATTTATAAACTGCTGCCAGTATCTCCACACGATCATAATAAACTGAGTAAAAAGTGGCATTTTCTTTCAGGGCACACATCTATATTAACACAAAGTAAATTAAGTATAATTTGAAATAGTTCAGCACTAATTAGCCCTGAAAATGTAGCCAGATTTCTTCTAGTACTATTGGCTCACCAACAGTATCAAAGCCTACTCGAAAACCCCATGTGATACCTCAAGTCTATGTCTCTGTGCCTTGAAGGATAACTCCATCTAGTTCAGGTATCAGAGAGACTGTGCCAAGCAACTGAGATGTCAACAACTGGCACAATCCAGATAAGCCAAGGCTATCAAAAAGGGAGATCTCATTTTAGTAGGACAGAGAGAGGTTGCAAGTGCCAGTAGCAGTCAAACTCATGGCTTGGTATTGCTTGAGATTAATGTCTTTGTTTTAAGGAAGACAGGTAGACTCCTATTTGCAGATTCCTGGTTTGTGTCTACCTTTAAAAAAAAGGCAGAATCCAAAAGACTTTACAGTGAGTTACAAAGTTAGGCAAAAGATTTTTACCCATCTCTTTGTTGTGTCTTGTCCACTCTTTACCTGCCTAAACTTTAGAGGCTCAGAAGTTGCTTACAACTCCCTGTCTTAAGGAAATAAGACAATTTCTTTAACTTATTTCCCAAGTCACCCACTAGTCTATCTCTTTCTAGGAGCTCTTCTCCCTCAAACGTTGACCTCATCTACATAACCACTCCTCCACTCACCTTGACAAGATTTGCCAGCCTGACAGTGTGTCATGTGGTTCAAGACATTCTTCATGGTTCGGCAATGCGGGAGGTTGCACTGTCGCACCTCCCCGTTGGCCTGTTCTCGACGCTGACACTTGTGAGCATGTAAAAGGAGAACGAGTTGCTGCTGAATGAGTTTGCGCTTTTCTGGATCTGCTGTCGGTGCTCCAGACCCCATTCCTTGAGAAGCTGCTGGCCCCATCCCAGCTTGCTGCACCTGGGGAGCCTGCTGCTGGCCCTGAAGAAAGTGAAAAAGAAATTCCCAGAAATAAATTATTTTTAAAAATAATTAATTTAGCAAGTAAACAACAACACAAGAAAAAGTCCAGTAAGAGAAACAACTACTATTACATTCTCTTAAGGATTAAGGAAACAACCCACTTATGGGTAGTTCTGGAGGACTAATTAAAAATGCCCCTCAGCAACTGTCCTGACAATTCTCTTGCCAGCCATAATTTCCTCCCCAGGTCACTCTATTAGGCCTAGCTCTTGCCTTATCAATGGTCAGCAGACGTCTGCACCTGCTAACAGGTTAATTTGCAGTGGTAGAGCAACCAGAAAATATTAACAGCATTTAGATCTCAAATCTCCTCATTTTGGAGGCTAGAAAGTTGCAATTCTTGCATTAATGGAAGACAGATTTTAGAATGAATTGGGTTTTCCCTCTCAGTATAAGGTGTCTCAAGATGACTGCTCCTAGAAAAGGACAATAAAGGGGAAGTTCTGGGAGCTTTTAACCTTTTTCCATTAGCAAACTTGCACATAGGCATTCAAAACAAGCATCCCCTAGTCTATGCTGGAGATGAAACACAGTTTCAGGATAATAAACATCACAGAACTAATGTCAAGTATGGCAACATTTAGTTTGTCTTCTCTGCTTCTGTTTATTTGTTCAGAACTCTTTGTATTCCTTTCAGGTGACATTTGAGACTCAAATAAGAGAGGCTCAGGTAGTCTATATCACTTCAGTTCAACAGACTTCAGTTCCTAATTGACTCTTCCCAGAGGTTCTACAGGATGTTTCTGGAGATCTCCAGATCTTTAGACCCCAGCTACCTGTATTTCTAAACCTCAGTTCTCCTGTAGCTCCTGACTACTAGTATTAACCTTATATTTTACAAGGCAACTTCACCAATTAGTAAGGCCCTCAGGGTCTATGCATGTTCCAATATCACTGTAACTATCTTGTTGGCAGCCTAGCGCTCTAAACGACAACTGAGACAACAACAACTTTAGCAGCTGAACTTTACATTCAGCTGGGTACCAGTTCAAAAGAGTTATTTGCTCTGCACTGAACGCAAACTTGACGGCTGGGGTTCTGAACAAGTTTTGGTTGTTTTTATCGATTCAAACAACCAACTGGTTTGCTCATCTTCAATGTTTCATGTTCAACTTAAAAAACATTAAATAAAACTCGCAGA
>VZUA01087351.1:0-12969 GCA_013401035.1 Horornis vulcanius
CCTGGTGCTCCAGCCCCTTCCCTGGACTTGCTCCAGCCCTTCCATGCCCCTGATGCCATGAGGAGCCCAGAACCAGACACAGAATTCCAGGTGCTTCCTGCTGGCCACACCATTCCCTACTCCTCAAATCCTCTCTGCCCCCTCTATCAAATTCAGAGCTGGAATCCCTTTATCAAATTCAAAGCTGGGATCCCAGCCCAGTTCAGCCATCCAGAAGATCCAGTACCTGCAGCTGGAGCCGACCAATCCTTCCTCTCCAAACCAGGGAACCCAAAAGCATTCCAGGAAAACATTTCATTCTTCCAACACCCATGTCCTGCTGTGAGGAACATCAGGAGATGCCCCAGATGCTCCATATCTCCCCGTCCTCCTGAACTCCAAACCACTGCAGGGTCAGGTGATTAAAAACTGCTGCCAAAATTGCTTTATTTTGTGCTTTTCTGCTCTGCTGAATAAGGCAGCAACCCTCCAGGCTGTCAGTACAGTAAAGGAGAAGAAATTTGCACAGTTCCTCATTACAGGGCTGTCAAGTGGAGCTCCAGTGGAGAAACAGGTGGGATTGTATTTTCCATTATCATCTCTGAAGTGCTGCTTAAAAATAAAATAAAAAGGCGTCAACACGCTATTACTTTGCGAGGTAAGAGCACCTCATCAAGGAAAAAAAAAGAAGATCTGAAAACATAAAATCTCCTTCACAAAGAGGCTTGATAATATTTGTCTGGTTGGGGTAGCAGAGGGCTATTTATTGCTCTTGGCCAGCACTGGAAATCTGCATTTAAATGGAGCTTCCCTCTCATTCCTGCTATCCAGAGAGAGAAAATTCAGGGGAGGTGTGATAAAAACAGCTGAGGGCTTTAGTTCCTGCTGCTTGAAACACAATCTCTCTTTTATCTTCTTTAATAACTGCTTTGTGTACATAAAATCAGAATTACCCTCCCCGAGACCTGGAGTTTCCAGGAATATTGAGAAGGATGGGGGTGATGTGTCCATCCTGCTGGGATGCAAAGCCTCAGTGGGAGCATCCCTGGATCCCAGCAAACATCATCCTTCTGGTAAAAACCCTGCAGGCTCCTCACCTCACCTGATTTTGGGAATATAAATCCCACTCCGAGGCAGCAGCAAACACCCTGAGCACAAAGAGAGGAGCAAAAAGGCACAAAAAGATAAGAAAAGGGTCTAAAATGGGAAATTCTCATCCAGAGCCGGCTCAGGGAGTCTGAACCCACCCTCTGGTACCAAAGCAGGACAGCAAACTGATTTTAAAGAGAAACTCCTGTGAGTTTTCACAGCCAGACTTGAGGCACTGCAGCTGTGGAGAAAGTCCTGAGCTGGGGATTTAAATACTGGGATTGTGACCAGCTAAGTGCCACTCCATGCCCTGAAAAACCTGCCAAGGGAATTCCCAAAAACAAGGAGAGAAAAGCAGGGAGAAGGAGGAATGAGGTGTAAGAATGGGATTCTGGCTCTGAAAGGAAAGGAGAATGCACACCAGGGGTTCTCCTGCATGTCCACAAACCCCCAAAATCAGGGAATTCCACCACCAGGAGCTTGTTTCTGCACGGGTCACTGTGGTGTGGTGGGATGGTGCTCTTTGTTCTCCCAGCAGAAAGTTTGCTCCCAGCAGAAGCTCCCCACAGCACTGCCCTCTAATCCTGATTTTCAGCACCTCTGCAAAGCCCCATCTGTCAAACTGGACCAGAGTCTGCCAAAAATCCAAGCTCCTCCACGGCCACCCACATCCCCTAAATGCCTAAATCTTATTTTCTTAGGAACCCAGCCTAAAAACACTGACTGGAGTTGGGAAGATCATTTTTCTGCCTGTCTTTTGCTTCCAGAATGTCAAGCTGAGTTTCCAAAGGAGGTTTTTCTGCCCGTTTTCGTGGTCTCAGGTGACTGGCAGCAGCTGTGGTTTTGTAGGAAGAGAGCACTGGGAAGCCCTGGTGGGGCCAATAAACTTGGCAAGACCAAGAAATGAGCAAGAACTTAATTAAGTCAGCGGAGAGCATAAATATAAGAAAAATAACCACACAACCCCCAAGTGCCCCTGCCAGGCAAGCAAAAAGAATGAAGAAGGAAGAAACAATGGGTAAAGTTCTGAGTTTAAAAAACAGAAACAACAACAACAAAAAAGCCAACAAACAAATGGGAAAGTCCAGTAGGATTTATGGCTCTAATGATGGATTTGAGAGATGCAGTGAATAATGGAGCTGTGGGATTTGGGGCTGGAGAGCTGGCAGAGAGCAGGCAGGAAAGGACCCAGACCCCACAAAATACCCTCAATAAATGTGTTTTGGACCCACAAAATCCCAGAGCTCTGTCCTCAAAGGTGGCTGAGTTTCAGTGGCTATTCCAGCACACACAAAGATCTGCAGCACTTTGGGATTTTCTGACTGACAGGGATTTAAGGAGAGAAACATTCCCAAAGCTGGCACTTTGCCTTGCAGGGAAAAGCATTTCCTGGACCTCCTTCTGATCATGGGTTGGAAAAGACCTCTAAGATCATCCAGCCACCCCCATGGTCACCAAACCCTGTCCTCAAGTGCCACCCCCACACATTTTTGGAACACTTTCAGGGTTGGTGACTCCAGCACCACCCTGGACAGCCTGGGCCAGTGCTTGACAGCCTTTCCATGGAGAAATTTTTCCTAATATCTAATCCAGACCTCCCCTGACCCAACCTGAGGCCAATTCCTCTGATCCTGGAGAGGATGAAACAGCAGGTTACAGGATTTAAGGAACTGGGGGTCCCTCAAAAGCCGCTGAATTTCCATTAAGTGGGGCTTTGATGACCATTTTCCTCTGAACCCTTCTGGTTACCTCAGCATTTAAAGTGCATTTGCTCTTCCTCCAGCACCTCCCTGCTTCAGCTTTGGCTGATCCCTCCCAGGCTGGCAAACCCCAGAGCACTGCAGGGGATGCACAGCACAGTCCAAGAGAAGCAGGAGGGAAATCCCAGGGCCTGGCTTCCCCCATCCAGGGATTAATCCTCACACAGAGACAGAAAACAGCCTTGGATGTACCCCCAATATCAAAGTGAGGAGGGGGAAAATGTAGAGGGATCTGGGGGGCTGCTTGCATTAACACAGAGAGTTTAGAGATATTTTGCACCACTTTTATTCCTGTTCCAGATCACTGGCCACTGCTGCTGTGACAAATCTCTAAAAGATGGGCCCAAGGACAAGGACCAACCATGCTGGATGTAGATATTCCTATAAAGATATGAGCCAGACAAATGATAGGTGCAATGATTTTCACTCTCTCATGATGGATGAAGAGTGAAGAGATAAGGTGGCTCCTCAAGGTTTTGCAGGACCACGTGGCAAATAAACAGATTTAAAATGCCAGGAGGCTTCAGGAATCCTTGTTTAGAGCCTCAGCCTTTCTGCCACCAAAACCTGACAATTCTGCCTCACTCCTCAGGCATTTGAGGGCACCACAAAATCAGCACTACAAACAGATCTTTTGGGAGATGGGAATCCCCGGAAGCAGGAATGTGTGTGAAGATAAATGGGTCAATGCCACGTAGCTGGGTGTGGGTGGAAGAGTCAAACTGTGTTTGGGAGCCTTTGGGTTGGAAAGGAGCTCAGAGATCATCAAATTCCACCCCCTTGCCACGGGCAGGGAGAAATTCCATGCAGGGAATTTCCATGGGCAGAGACACCTTCCCCTAAACCTGTCTGCTCCAACAGAAAAGCTGAAAAGATGAATGAAGTTGAGAAAAGGTGACATTGGAAAGCTCACCTCTCTTGACAAGGGTCCAGATGTCTTAAACCACATAAAAGAGTTTGATCCAGGTATAAAACGACACTTGAGCCTTCCTCTGACGTGCCTCAGGATTGTTTTCATCCCTGCTCTTTCCTGATGGAACAAACACCTTTTGCTGCTGAGTCACACTGGAATGAGATGCTAAAGAGCTGCCACACCAGATGTGGAAGCCCTTCAGATCCAATACTGATCAATCTGCACAGCCTCCATTTATTTATTTATTGCCACTCAGCCTTCAGCTGATTTAATGGGTTGCTTTAATGTCTTCCTGCCTCCCCTCGTTAGTATGCTCTGCCCACTGCAATCCTTCTCCCCTGATGGCTTCTTCCCTGACTTCTGGGTTGGAAAGAGAAACAGCAATTTGCTTTTTCCTGGACTCTGACACGGTTTTCCCTGCCTTTCTATCCATCTTCACAGCACACTGCTAATTCATCTAATCCCAGGATACTTTTTCTGGTCGTTTGGACAAAAAAAAAAAAAAAAAAAGGCAGCTCCACTTTGTTTTTTTTAGATGGCTTTTTGAGAGAAAAGGGATCTGCAGAGCCCTGAGTGAGGGAAGTGATGCACAGCAACATCCCTGCCCGGAGCAATTTGTCTCGGCATCCTCTGGAGACCACCCCTAAGCAGGGGGGGTGTCAAACATTGCCTGGAGAATCCCTGGAAAAGAACCACAAAAGCCTTACAAAGTTACTCAGAGTTTTCCCAGAGAATCTCTGAGGTTCCTAGTGCAAGGCTCTCCAGTGTGAGTGAAGAACAACTTTTGGGCAAACAGCTTTTTGCTTTCAGCTTGGGAGCTCATTACAGATTCTCCTGCATCTGGAGAAGTTTTAAAGACACCACACAGAGACTGGAGAGGGCAAGTGAAGAGCAAGAAAGGAAGGGGGGGATAGCAAGGCTGCAGAAAAGGCTCGGCTGCAGAGAGTAAATTAAAGCAGACACAAAAACTCTTAGTGAACAAGGCTGAACAAACCCACTGCAGGCTCCTGGGATGTCAGGAATGATGGAAGAGCTGGTGGGATCGGGGAGGAATCAGCACCAGCACTGGGTGAGGATTGAGACGTTCCAGACCCAGCCAGGCTTGCAAAGCAGAGGGAGTGGAGTGAATTACATCCCCTGCAGTCTGTTCTGAAGCTTCTTAGAGGGGATTCTGAATTAGTGACATTAATGCAGCAAGGAACTGGATCAGGTTCCCAGTGATAAGCTTAATTAAACAACAGAGTTATCCATAGGCTGGGCTTTATGTTATAAATAAGCAACATTTATACTGATTAATTGAAGTCATGGTTCAGATCATTAAATCCTCCTCCTTCCAACCATCTTAATGAGGATACCTGCAAGAGCTGAAGCCAGCACTCATGTCTGACACTTGCACACTTGGAGAGCAGGGCCTGGCCAAGGCTCCTTCCCACTCTCTGGTATGGAATTTCTGGTGGGGGTTTCTGGGTTTCTGCTGGGGGCTCCCTCTCGCTGCTGTCACGTGAGGAGCCAGGGCTGGCAGCCTCAGGCAGCTCCACGCTCCCAGTACTTCCCCAAGTCTGTAAAAGACTTCTTAACACAGCAATGAAAACATCTTGGAGACAGCCAGCCGTGTCAGCTGCCCTCACAAATCCAATTCTTTTTCATTATCCCAGCTAGAAAGAGCCTGCCTGGAGAAACAGGGCTGCTTTATCATCCTCCCCTGCCTCTCCCCACGTGAGAAACATCGTGGGCCACGTCTGGGACAGCAAACTGTGACCCCATCATCACATCCCCAACCTCCCCTCCCTGTCACCCACTCCTGGCCACCCCTCTCAGCTCATTCCATGCTCAACATAACACCCTGCAGAGTTCAAGGGGAAAACCCTTCCAAAAGGCTCCACTCCATGAGATTGGAGGTTTAAGGATGATAAAATTCCCACTCCAGCACCGCTCTGAGCCGGGATCAATTAAGGATCATCTCTAACACTTATTCTAATTGGAATTATGAAAGCAGAGCAGACCCTTTGTCCCTTCCTTTTCAGCTTTCTGCTCCTTCCTCCCACAGCCTGAGAGGTTTTACACAGCTCTAATATTTCAGAGAGTGGCCTTGGTGCTCTGAAGTGAAAAGCCAGCTTGGGAGACCATGGCTTGCTCCAGCTCATCCATCACATCTGCTCCCAAACCCAGTGGTTATTAAAAATTAGAGCTGGTCAAATTATTGTTATATTTTGACACATGGAGAATATTATTATCATCCTTCCCTGCTACCCCCAATCCCTCCTGATGAATCATTCATGAGTCTCTCCTGATTCCTGCAGAAGAGCTGAGCTCCTGCTTTGTGCAAGACAAATTTCCTGCCCAAGGAGCAGAGCCACGGTGGAGGGAGGCTCTGGAGGGAGCCAAGATGAGGCCCCAGGTCTCTAATGAACCCATCAAATGGTCCCAACAAATTCTGCAAGGCTGATTTCCAGCCCCACTTCATCTCCTCCAGCCTTTTCCCCTTTTCCTTAACACAATCCTATCAGATTGGGAACTGACTAATGGCAACAATAATAAAATAAACTTCATTGTGGATCAGTTGCAGGACTGGGGCTATTTCCTTCATCTCTTCGCCATCACAGAAAGTGTCTTTTAAATGGATAACAATGATTGTGAGAGGCCAGTTATTACCTTGAAACCTTGCATTTTGATATATCCAAAGCTGTTCCCTTATATAAATAACAGTTATTACTGTAAAGCGATTTTCTCCTTTCTCTACTTCCAAAGAGTTCCTGCAGGAGATGGTGGAGAAAATGGATTCCATTACTGCCACACTTAGGTCCTGTTGCTTTCCTACTTTAACTCCCATCATTAATCTCCTTATGTGTCTTTAAACAAATGTCATTCATTCCTTCCACAGCTCTCTGGCAGCAATTCTTCCCCTTCCTTTCCCCCCAGTCCCCTTTTCCAGTTAAACAAGGAGCTCTTCCTCCCCTGACTCATCAGTGTTGCGCTCCTGCCACTCAGGGAAAAGCATTTTGGTCAGGCAGTTCCCTGCTAATTACAAGGGAAAACAGGAGAGCCCAAGATCAGGGGAGGCAGGGAGCTGAAAACCCTCGACGAGGATCACTCTGCTGAAGGGAGAATTCCAAACTAACCCTGGAGTGAGAGTCCCCTCCACTTGGGCAGGTTCTCAGCACTGGGAAAATATTGCCTGTGGCACTCAGCAGCCCCTGAGCATCCTACAAACGCAGCTGCTCTACAAAAGGTGCCACTTTGGGGAGATTTGATGACAAACAAGGCTGTTCTTTCTCATGGCAGGCACGGCACAGCTGCAGCTCTCGCTGTTTGCTCAGGACTCTGAAACAGCTCCATTTCTCAGCAGCCAGAGAAGTGCTGTCACCTCCTTTTCCTGGGGAGAGGAGGCAGAAAACGCAGCCCAATCCTGCAGTGGAATTTAGACACCAACCCTGCCCCTGAGGGGGTAAAATCCCACCTTTTCCAAGGACTTAATCCCCCTCCTCGATGGAGCAGCACTCAAGTCCTGCTCACACTGCCAAGGCCACAGTGTCCCCCAGCCAGGGGAGGACAGGCTGACCTTCCAGCAAAGGCAAACCCCCCCCCATTTTCCAGGCTAATTAAGCTAATTAAGGCTAATTACACATTAGCCATAAGGCAGGTGGGCACAGGACCACAGTTCCAGGGAACAGGGCTGCATTTTGGGGACACGGCACCACGATGTCACCCCACCCTCCACATCTGCTCAGGGAATCTGTCCCCCACACATCCTCAAAAGAGGAGGGGCCCCAAAAAACTCAATTTCAGCAAGGCCAGGCCAGGGTTGTGAACTGGAGATAAATAACCTTCACTTCAGAGTCGCTGATTTTCCCCTGCCACCTCTGGGAGCAGAAACAGCAAAGATTAATACTTGGTGTGACCTCACGTAACTCCTGGACATCTGGACTCTTCTGCTCTGCCCTGCTCCCCCAGCAGTGCTGCCATTCCCTCTGCCCTTGCTCAGCCACAGCCTCTCCTTCATTATCATCTGTCAAGTCCAATTAACAAGTGCAGTGACATCAGGGGACACGATTCCTGACTCTCCTGCCAGAGTCACTCCACAGGAGCCACCACCCTTGAGAAGAGGGGGTAAAGCCCCCAGAAAATTTAATTTCTGCCCTCATGGTGCTCCCCTGGCAGCCCAGAGCACTCACTTGGACTCTCCCACCTGTTGGAAATGCCCATCTCTGCTCCTAAAATCCAAATTATCTCCCCTTTCCCAGCCATTTTACTGGATAAAAGGATTTCAGGCCAACAATTTGGTGGTTTGCAGGGGCCTCCTCGGAGCTGTTTTCCTCCCCTCCAAACCCAACAGTGCCTTTCACAAAAAGTGCTTGGCTGTGTTCTCCTGATTAACCAGTTAATGAGGAGTCTGCACAGAGCAAAACCAACAGGAAATGAGGCCAACATCCCTCCTGTTTGGAACAAGAGAAAGCACAGGGGAAAAAATTCCAAAATATTCCCCTGAAGAGTGGCAAAAGCTCAAGTGGAAGAGGCAAAGTGCTTTTCCTAGGAAATACCAACCATATCTGCACATCCTTAATATCATGAAGCTCCTTAATGATCAGGAATATTCACGAATAAAAGCCTGAGCTTGTATGGGAATAGCTTCAAAACCAACTGGTTCTGATCCTGTCCCTGCTACAAGAGGTCACTTTCTGCACTTCTTTCACTTTGCTGCAAGGTTGTGAATTTTCTTTTTTGTTGTTGCTTTTGTTTGCTGGAAAAAAGGTCACCTAAAGGAAAAAAAAAAAAAATAAAAATAGAGAGACAGGCTGGGATAATTTTTTGGCAGAGAAACCCTGGCAATATCTTCTAGGTCAAAAGTGGTGTTTCTCCAAAAATTTAAATTTCTTGAGCCCAGCAAACAGATTTTCAAGGCACAGAGAGGGTTTTCATTACATTGGAAGTTTCTGAATGCAGGTTTTTTTTCTGTAGAGCGTCATGAGCCAAGCTGTGAGACACTACTAAAGTCCAAAAATAAAGGATATTAATCACTTGGCCGCGATTTTATTTCTCATATAACCAGATCTGATACGTGTTTGCCTGTATATGTATAAATAAAACATGAAAAGACAACCTTTGATGAAAATTAAATAAGTTAAAGAGCTCAGCACTACCAAGAGCAGCAAAATTCTGTCCCTTTGCTTCGGGGAAGCTCAGCAGAAGCTTCTCCATTTCCTTTCTGGGGCAGGAACTTGTGATTCCCACACTCCAGGAGTTCCCACAGCCCTTCCTTTCCCAAAACCTCAAACTCACCCCACAATTTCCTCCCCTCCAACATCTATTAAACCCCACCACGTACCCAAGGCGAGAAGCCTGGCAGTGCCCACGGCTCGACACGGAGAGCTTCAATTAAATCAATTAGCATCCCCATCCACGGCTAATATTGGAGACGTAGGAGAGGCTTCAGTATCCAAATAGAAAATCAGTTTGTGTGTCCAGATGGTCACTGGAGGCGCTGGAATTGCCACTCTCTCGCTGTGTTTGGGCCCGTTTGGATGGCACCAGCCCTGTTTATCAGCTTGGAGAGGAGCCTGTGCCATCTGGGCGAGAGGAGCTTCATTGTCTGCCTGGCAGGCACGGGGTAAACACAGCTCCCCCACCCACTCCACTGCCATTTATTAAATGTGGAGTCTGGGAAAGTGCTGGTGATGCCTCAAGTTTTCTCTTTGCTGTGTTTCATGTTCTGTGCTGCCCAGGGTGCAGCTCTGAGCTCACCCCCAGGGTCACTCAGCTCTGCACACAGCACGGACACAAAACAAATCCTTCTCCTGCTGCACACCAAGGACAACTTTCAGCCCCAAAGCACAACCAAGGGGGGCTGGAGGGAGGGACAAGAAGGATGGGACCTGCCAGCCTGGAGCTGGGATGGGACAATTCAACCCCAAGGTGCAAATGGACCCAAACTGATCAAAGGGTGAGACCTTGTGACCATTTGTGCATTTATGACCATTTTGGGTCCATTTTGTGACCAGTTTGGGTCCACCTTGGGTGTAGCTCTGGCCAAGCTCCTGTCCTGCCCAAGGTGTACCCTAAAAGCCTTTTAATAAATCTCTGCTTTATTCTCCAGCTCTGTCCAGTCTCTGTTCCAGCTCAGCCTTCCCAAGGCGTCACTGGGAGCTGAGTTTGAGGGAAGATGCTCTGGGGAGCCCTGGGCAGTGTGGGGATGTCAGGATGCTGTATAATTACCTGGATTTTAAATGTTACTGGAATTAGATCAAGGATGGGCAACAGTGGCAAAAGAACACGGTCAGTTGTGGCTGTGCTTTGCTCTCTTCCTACAAATTGTGGTCACACAAATTCTTTTTCCTTACAAAAACAAGTGGCATCTTAATCTGCATCGTTTCACATATGGCGCAGAAATAAAACTGAGTATAGAGAAACTACATCCCTAAAATTGTGGAAAAATAAAAAAATCTAAAAAAAGTAGGTGCTACTTTACAGGTACTCTGTTTTATCTGCACCAGTAACAGCCTGACAACCCCCTGTGCCCTGCCACCCTCCCTGGCTGCAAGGGGATGCTCTGGGATACTCAGGGGCAAGGAACGGAGCCAAAATTTCAGCCCTGCGAGCTGAGAGCACATCACCAGCACCTCTGATCTGCTCTTCAGGGGAAAATCACAAAATTCCAGTTATTGCTGAAGGCAGGAGCCCGCCTGCACAGGGAGCCTCGGAGGCAGCCAAATTACCCGTGCTACAAAGATGCCTCAAACCCAGCCCCAGCCATCGAGAGAGCTCGGGACGGGCTCAGCAGCAACTTCTGAGCATCACCAGCTCCTCTCGGGCTTTGTAATGACAGCACGGCAGCGCTCACAGCCCGTTAAGTCTCTAACTACTGTTAAAAACCTCCCATTAGTCTCCCGATGTCACCTCCCTGTCGGGAAAAGCGAGGGATAATCCTTCTGTTCTCGCACTCTTTATCTGGTCCAGCGGCAGAGATTTTCCCCTCATTATGTGGGTTACACACAGGACAGGCGCGGCAACACAACCCAGAGTCACAGCTCCAAAATGCGTGCCTGGGCACGAGTGAAAAGTATCATGAAAAAAACCACCAGGTATTAAGTTATTATAAATAACTTAATTGACGATTAAGTTATTTATAATGTAAATCTGCATAATCAGCAGTACTCCCTTTATAACTCTTACTAATACTGGGGTTTTGTTCCAAAGCTTGGTGCTGTAACCTTTCTTCTCTAATGTCCTTTTTTCTAATTTTTTTTAAAGCAGGCAGTTTAGAATAACTGTTGTTCTTTCTAAAAATCTCTTTTTAGCGCCAGCTGATGTACGATAAAACAAACAAAAAAAACCCACCAAAAAAAAAAATCAACAAAAAAACCTTGTGAGATACGGAGCCCCGGCAAAGTTGTGCCAGAAGTGAAGCAGGTTACAAAAGTGCTCCTGTAAAAGTGGATGTGTCATTCCCTGCTGCCTCGACATCGCCTCAATTAAGTTTTCTTGTTGAGGAAACCTGGAGGCAGCGCAGCGAGGTGACAGATGGAAAAGTCTGCCTGTGAGGGGAAGTGCAGGGCTCTCCTGACATAAAGCAATTTATTGTTCTTTTTTGCCTCTTGCATTCGGCGTTTCTGACGAGGTCAACAGGCAGGGAGCGCAGAGAGCCGGGGTTTGGGTTCGGGTTTCACACCTCAGAGGGGAAACAGTCAAAAGGAAAAAGCTCTGGGAGCAGTAACTGAGAAATTACAGAGATGTGCTTTTTCTCACCTCCAGCCCCGTTCCTTTATTTTATCGAGGACTGTGACATTAACGTGGTTTTTGAGATGCGTAAAGCTCTCCTGCATTTCCCAGCGCTGTGCTCTGATGGCTGGCAGTGATAAAATGAATTTTCCAGCTGCTGGTTGGGAAGGGATGGGGATGCCTGAGGGCACACAGGGCTCTCCCTTGGGAACAGGGATTTTCCCGTGCCTGGAGTCCCAGGGTGGGTCAGGAACCCAGGGAGGAGAAGTTTTAGCAGATGAACAAAGGCAGGGTATGAAGAATCAACCCCAAACCGGTTGAGGAAACAGCACCACGGGAGGCTCAGGCTGGACATCAGGAGGAATTTCTACAAGGAAATGTTGTTAAACATTGGAAGGGGCTGCCCAGGGAGGAGGTTTGGAGTCCCCAGGGGGTCACTGGGTGTGCCAAGGTGGGGACAGGTCACAGGTTGGACTTGAAGGTCTGGGAGGGCTTTTCCAACCTCAGTGATTCTGGAATTCTGGGATTCATTCGAGGTCATTCCTTGCTTTTCCTTTCTGATGCTGCCTGAGGTGTTTCTGCAGGAGCTGGGAGCTGCAGCCTTCCCCTCTCACACAGACCCCACAGAGCTCCCTCCTGTCCCTGTCACCTTCCAGCTGCTTCAGAGACACCCCTGAAACCCCTCCACAACTCCCTCCATCCCCACTCTTTGTATTTCACATTAAATCCATCAACAGCAACGCCAACTCAAATCCCAGCCTTTGAAGTTTCTGGGCTCGTTCACTCTTAGGATTTCCCTTTCCCTAAAAAAGCTTATTTAACCTGACATTCCTAATTCCTCCCGCCCCAGGAGGCACAGCCAGGGATTTGCACAGCTCTGGCACGGATCTGCTGGGTCTCCAGAGATCTGTCTGCAGGGAAAGCAAAAAACAAAACCAAACCCTGGAGAGGCTGAAGGATGTGGGATTTCACCTCCTTCCTCCCTTCCCCGACCCTCCTCCAGCAGCTGAAGTTCCCATATCCTGGCAGAGGCAGGGATATCACTTCATTGAGAGCCTGGCAGCTTAACCCAGGCCTAGAGAAGCCTCTGGAAGGCTTTGGAGGAGGCTTATCCCTCCCTGCAGCTAATCCAGCGGCCACACACAGCCTTTGGGGAGCTGGTGGGAGCTTCCTTGGTGCTTTTCCTGCTCCAAATCCCACAGCCAGGCCTGGGCGTGTGTCCAGCTGCTCCACATGTCATGGAAACCCCATGTGATGAAGAAAAACCCGAGCACCACCAACCTGCCAGCTCCTCCAGAGGTTTCCCCTGGCTTTGTTTGGTTTTCCTTTCTCCTGGCTCATTTTGATGGCTGCTGCTGCTGCAGTGAGCCCAGGGCTGAGGGCAGGACCCCTCCTCCATTAGCAGGCACGGAAATGGTTTCCCCTCTGAGCAGCAGCAATGCCAGCAATTTCATTTCCTGAGTGTCTTTTAGTCTTGAATATATATTGCTTACTTAAAGAGACCAAAAAAAAAAA
>VZUA01087356.1:0-16342 GCA_013401035.1 Horornis vulcanius
ACACACTGCTGCTGCCAGCAAAGAGGCTGCATGAGTGGAGGAATAAGCAAGGTGCTGAGGGCTGGCAAAGTCATCAGTGAGAAGTGACTTGTGTCAGGGGGAAGATCAGCATGTGGGACTGAGGGGGCTGACAGCCAGCAAAGGGAGTCATTTGGAGCTGACTTGGAAGTCTGCAACAAGAGAGGAACCAAGCTGCAGCTTGGAAAGGGTACATGGCAAGTCATTTCAGCTTCTTTTCCTTTACACACATGGGTAGATCGAACAGGACAGGCCAAGCAGACTGAACAATATATGCAATGACAAAAATAATCTAAAGAGGAATGTTTGCTTGATTTGTGTATCTTCATCTTGGTTGCCAGTTGTCACATTGGTGGATTCCAGCTACAGCTCCTCATTGCTCTGACTGAATTGCTGAATTCAGGTTTACATTTTTATTTTCTGTAAGCATATTAAAATTTTAATTAAGCACTAAGTCAGTGTTTTAGTAGGTTTTTGAGACTTTAGCTATTTATCTTGTTGATTACAGTTCTCTCAGGACCTTAGTTGTGGCCTAAATTTAGAGCAATTCTGATTGACTGAGCCCTGCAGGATAACTGCTACAACTATTCATTAAAAATGAAGAGATCAGAGTTGATCAGCTGACTGTGGGAGCCTGCTGTGTGGCTGCTCTGCATCCTGACATTCTTCTGATCTACAGGTGCTAGAGCCAGGTTAATGCTGATCTGCTGGCAAAACACAGCATAAAAAGGCTTTGAGAAGATGCAGCAGTTCCTTGATACAAAACTCAGTAAGAAAAAGTTTCCTTCCTTGTTGTCCACCTCAGATGGTGAGGAAGGAGGAATTTTAAGCAAAGTAATTGTTTTCTTTCATGCAATTTCTATTAGGCAACATGAGCCCTTCTCAAGGCAAAATGTTTGTGTCCTCCATTTTTGTCTCTCTGGGGAGCACTTTGCAGGAGATGAATGAGAGTCCCTGCTTTACAAAGCACATGGGAAGCTCCCTCGAGGAAGCAATGCCACAGTTCATGTTTAGCCAGCTTCATGTGGAACTTCGGGGCTTTTTTTCTAAATTGCTGGAGATTTCTAAAGGCCCCACATCTACTTCTACATGAGAAGTTTATCACACACATTAACATGAAAGATTATCTATCAACAGCTAGTGAATCCAGCTATCAACATGCAAAACCCTGGCCAGACCTGTCAACATCTGGGACCAGATGCATCTCTTAAATGCTGTTTTAAAATTGTATCACAATAACAAATGTATTGCTAATGAAATGCAGAGCCTGGTACCATCCAAAATTCAGCAGCTGTGGTATCTGCCATGGTGCTGATCTCCCAAGTTTAAGCAGCTTGTGTTAGAAAGTGGTTCTTGTAGCTCAGCAAAGAAATTCAATGCAGAGAAAAAAGGAGATTATCCTTCTGTGTATGACCATGGCTGAAACTTGTTAACCACCCGTAACTGTGGCTCTCCCTCCTGTGCTAATCACATCTGTAATACCATTCAGCTGTTTGTTCTGTCCCAACAGTTAAGCCAAAGTGGTGGCTCCCAAGGATGGTGGGGTCACTGCCAGGGTGCAGCCACTCCTCCTCTGGTCAGTGCAGACCCACCAGTGCTGGTCTTCGTGCTGGTTTTGCAGTACTCTGGAATGCCAAACCCATTTTCAAACCATGGGTGACCATCTCCCCCAGTGGCCCTTCACCACCAGCTAGGAGAGTGCTCTTCTCAAAGACCTGAAGTCATCCACTGTTTAATCATCTGAGCTTTCCTCTTCTCTCATCTCATACTCTCTGCAATTAATTCAATGTAACTTCAGCTGTTCATGGAGGAATTGGGAAGATCTTGATCAAACAGCCCTTTGTTTCCTCCCTACCCATCAGTCTGCAGTTTCCTTGCCTCAGCCCACAGCCAAGTAAAGTGAAAACTTTTCTTTTCACTCATTTACATTTCATTTTCACAACAAAACTCACATCCACATCACTGCTCAGTAAACCACAACTTCCACCAGGGCCAGCCCTGCCTCAGTCTACTTTGCCAGGCCCCATTTGGGTATCCAGAGAGGAACCAGCTCTTGACCTGGCCAGGTTCCTGTTTCCCAGCCAGTGGTGACAGCACACACCAGCTGCACCCAAACCAGTCCCATGCAGCCCTCCTGAGGCTCATCTTCTGGAATTCTGGGATTGTGGTGAAAGGAAGATGGAAGAAAAGAGAGATGCAAGCCCTTGAGCTGCACAGAGAAGCTTGCTACGTAAAGGCATCTGACTGCCTCAGAAAGAAGAGGCAAGTTTAAGGAACCAACAGCCAAGATGTTGTTTTGCTGAGTTTGAAATCTCATTTTTATGCTTATCTCATGCAAAACTGGAAATAACACTGGTCACACTTACAACCTGCTAAGGGGAAAAATGGCAACAGCCAGTGCAAATGAAATTTTCTGTACAAAAAAAAAAAAAAATCTTTCTCAGAAAGCAGAGAAACAGATAAACACACATACTTGCAGAGCAAAGCCAAACCCCTGCAATCTCCATGGAGGTTTGTGCAGCAACACATCTACAATTTCCCACCACCTCTTCCCTGTCCATCAGCTGGAGAGGATAATTTTTATAGGTCAGTTGTGTGAGCTTTTCCTAATCTGTGCCAGGGAAAGCTCCACCAACAGCTGAGTCTTCAGTGACAGGTGAAGCTGGACAGGCAGCAGATTGTTATTTCTCTATAGAGGTCCATACAGCTTCACATGTACTATCACTACTTTGGATCCTTCCTGTGATCCTAAAGCAAAGAATTGTGAGGAATAAAGAATATTTTTCTAAAATTGGGTATTAAGAGCTGAGCATGGTCCCATATCTGAGGTGACCCTAAGGAAGAAAACTCCAGAGACCTCATTACTCCATGGAATTAAGTCCTAAACCTTTAATCCAGTCTTAAGTCCATTTGAAAGTGATGCAAGGTCTCCAAGGATGGAGTTGTCACTCTAAAACTGGAGATGTGCTATGCTGAATGTGCTATTTTTCCACCTTCTCCAGCTACAGAAGGGGCAGCTCATTGCTACAGCCCCCAGCCCACTCCTGGCTGCTTGTGAGCATGCCAGTGGAAATCCCTCCAAACTGCAGGTGCATTCCAAATAAATGGGTACAATTCAGCAAAGCTACAACAGCAGCTGAAGCAATGGGGAAGGATCATACCAGCAAATAAACAGGCAGATCAGAGAAGGAAAAAGCTTTCAACAGGTGATGACAAGCAGGTGGGAAGAAGCAACCAGTTCATCTCTGAGGGAAATGTGAACAGAGCCTTACAGCCCCCTGAGCAGTTCCTGGGAGGGGCTGCAGGAGCAGCCCCCAGCCTCATGTCAGCACTTAATTTATAGCATTGCCTTCCTGTTCATAATCTTCCCAACTGTGAATTGAAATTTTTCCTTCCCCTGCATTATGGTGATGGTTTGGAACATGGAAATGTTTGGAACATGGAAATGTTTGGAACATGGAGATGTTTGGAAAGGGGCAATTTGGCATCAGGAGTGTAAAAAGCAGATACAGATGACATCCTAAATGTATCTTTTATGAGTTTGGAACAATTCCTTTAAATTAAGCTCTGTGACAGCTTCTGGTAGTGCCGCCAATAAGGAAATAAAACAAAAAAAATAATCAAGAGGTTCTCAAGCAGATGTAGTCTTAGAGATCTGGATACCTTGCTTTCCCTCATGCAGCTTTGAACTGCTTACCAAGTGCTTCCCAAGGAAAGTGCTTTAATAATTTTCATTTGTCTCTTCACCACTTATGCCCTCGAACCCCAACATACTTCCAAATTCAAGGCTTATAAAAAATTAAATGCTCCAATAATTCTAAATTGTGTTTGTTCGGTGTTACTGGAGCCTGGCCATTCCTTCAGTTTGGGGATTTTTGTTTTGTTTGCAGTGGGTGGAGGAAGAAATGCTTTCTATTAGTGCTTCAAGCTGGAAGCTGGTCAAACAGCATCACAGCAGAGTGATTCAGCAGCCTCTGAGCCGATTCACAGTGTGTCATAAAATGGGATTAGGAAAACAACAATGCTTGGAGGAGAAAGAACCCACACAAAGAATCACAGCAGGAGAACAATACCAGAAAGAACAGAGGGCAATAATCCTCACTTGGCATCTGAGAAGCAGGTTGGATGACCTAATAGGTGGCTTTCAATGCCCTTCATTCCCCATGGAGTTGCAGGGTTCAGCTGCCCAGATCCAGCCACCACACTTAAACGTCTCTGCATGGACTGAACCACCCCAAGTGCTCCTGCGTGCACATCTGCAGCCTCTTCTCATTTATCTGATGTGACCATGGTCCCCCTCTGGCACAACCCCAGATGCTACTTCACAGCAGGCAGGAGCTTATGCAGAACTAGTGGTGAAAGTCCATGCCCATTTAGGACAGGAAGCAGAGGGAGAAATCTTAGGCTGCGAGTTAGAAACCAAAAAGCTGTGTTTTCTAGGTGTTACTCAAGAAGATACACACACACTGGCAGTACATCAAAGGAATTGAGGTGTCAAACTCAGTGTATTTCCTAGCACTGTCCTGAACAGGAATTAAATTAAACATGTATTTTGTGATCTCCAAGTATCAGCAACCATCTATGGCCAATGCCAAGATGGAAGAGGAAAGCATAATTTAAAATCTATTCTCTGTGAACCTGAAGATCCTATTGACAGCCGTGTTTTAAATTAGGCCCTACCTGTTACAACTGTGGCCTTGAAGTGACAGAGGAAGGCAGGATCTCTCTCAGGAGTTTTACTAGATCAGCAGTGGTTGAATTACTCCTATGCAGAACATGAAATCACAGCTTCACGCAGTTGAGGAAAATCAGACAATTATATCACAATTCCAATAAAATTGCTATATCCAAAGTTTGGTAGAGAAAGAAAAACAAGGAGGAAAATCTCATATGCTATGGTCTCCTCTTGTAGACTGAAAAAATGATAAAGTGCATCCTTGTAAATAACTCACTGCAGGATGCCTGGAATTTTATAGAAACTACTGCAACTTGTCTCCCAGTGGGGAATAACTGAGGCATGAGATAAGAAATCAGCCATATCCTAACTTGCAGTGACAGGTGCTGTAAAAGAAAATGACCAATAAAGGCTTAATGCATAGGAAGATGGCAAATAACTGTCTGGAATTCTGAAATAAGAAAGCATAAACCAATTCTCTAATCATGTCTAATCAAAGAACACCATCAGTTGCTAAAAACTTCTAGGTGAAAAAAATGGGTATTGGAGAGGTGGTAGCATGCCTGTCTTTGTCAGCAGTGTTTTGGGAATATTTTAGCCTGCAGAATTTAATTCCCTGTTATTACTTCTGAGCCTGAAGGTGAAAATCATAAATCAGAACCATTCATAACATGCAATAATGGGATGAAATACTCATAAGGAGAGTTACATGATGAAATCCTTTGGGACTGTGTGTAACCCTTACAGTCCTTGATGATTACATTAAAAATCCTTCTGTCAATAACATCTATTCTTCCCTAATTCCTATACTAGTTTTTCCTCTTTCTTCTCTTGTAACATCTCCAGATTTTTGTGTCATATGGCATACCTTCCACCCTTCCTCCCTGCTGCCCTAAATATATGTTTAAGGCAAAATCATAGGAAAGCATTCCATGCTTAAAAAGATGGGCAGGTTGTAAATTACACTGTAATTACTAATAAGGGCTTTCAGTACCTGAGGAGCTTTCCCAGGGAGTTTTGCTCTGATTTTAGGACCCCCACTGTTTTTATAGAGGGCTATTTGGTCCCATTTATAAGGTGGCTACATTTTTGAGTAATAAAGACCGCAATGCTCTAAAATAAAATAACACTGTCCCCACCCTCCTTTTACCTTCTCATGACTAAGTTTAAAAAAAACCAAAAATCCCAACCCATGATGTGTTAGAGCTTTGTTTTCTGAGTAACAAGACCAATCATGTTTCCTCTGCTTGAGGTCTCTCTCTTCTCTTCCTTTTCTTCTAGGTCCTCTGGATCCACACTGACATAGAAATATCCCATGATGGAGAAAATAATGCACACAGCAAAGAGGAGAACAGTGAACAAGACAAATTCAGCCCACTAGGAAAGAAAAAAGAACAGCAGGTCAGGAGACCCCAGACTCTCAGTCTGGAGGATATCTCTGCACTTTCAAGTGCTCTTTAAAGAGCTGGGTGAAAAATATTTTTTAGTTTCCAAAATGGCTCACAAGATAGAAACTTTTTCATCCTGTTTCCTGGTAAATGCTTGTACACATAATGTAATTACAAATATGTGATACCTCTAGAAACAGAACAGTTAAATTGAGTTGGTTTCATTAAATCTTTTCTTACAAATCTGACTGGGGCTTTTTGCCTACAAGATCCTTTTGGGAGAGGCAGATTCGTGCTGGCCAGAAAAAAGCCCCAATTCACACCTTCATGGCATCATCCCAGAAGTTTCACAGCCTGAATTAAGCTACCTTTGCACCACGACCTCCCCCTGTAAGCCTGACATCTCAGGGATGCCACAGGCAGCTGGCCTGGCAGGATTCCCCAAGAAGGACTCTTGAGGAAGAGCTGAGTGCCCACTGGTCTCATTTCTGGTGAGCAACTCAACGTGAGCCTGCCACTGAGTCCAGCTCCAGGTCCAGACAAAGGCAGCTTGCCTGGAGCTGACTCCAGCAGCAGAACCAGTGCAGGTCAGTTACTTGCTGCCACTGGGAGGGACAGGGAGGGACAGTGCTCCCCAGGGGCCCCACAGAGCAGGGGCTGGGGGACAGCTCAGAGTGGGCTGCTGCCACCCAGATGCAGGAGCCTGGGGCTGTGCAGAGAAGCTGTGCAGCAGGACACGGCCGTCCAGAAGCACCAGAAGCCTGTTGTAAAGCATGAGCTCTGTTTTAAGAGCCAAACCGTACCTGTGCCATTGGTGCAGCCTCGGCAACAATGAGCACAAAGGTATTCCCCACAGCCACCGTGAGCAGCCAGCCTGCCTGCAGCACCGACTTCATGCTGGCTGGAGACTGAAAAGAGGAGAAGGGCCTGATCAGTGGCAATCACGCTGTGCCCTTCAGCCCTGCTTCACCCTCTGGAGTCCTGCCCAGTGTTGGTGTCACTGGGCTCAGCCTAGGAGGAGATGGTGGAAATTCCTCTGTGTGGAGTGATAAAACTGTGGTTAATCTCTACAGCTGCACACAAGGAGCTTTCAAAACATGGACAGGAGGACACATGAAGAGGCAGGAGATGCTGTTGTTGCAGAGCTGAATCCAGGTCATCCCCAACCTGCATCATCTGAAATGGTATGATCAGGACGTCCAAGGAGCCACACAAACCCTGCAGCTTGGAGTCTGGTGCCATGTGGCTGTACACCTTTGGAAAAGGGACTGGATCTTGATGTTAAATTTCCTGCTGAGGACAAATTTTTCACATCCCATTTACAGATCATCCCACTGTATTAATTATCCTCATTAATAAACATCTGCACCTTACTCCAGGGATAAATTTGAATAGCTTCAGTGGCTGTTTGACCATGTAATGTCTCAGTCCTCTCTTCTCATCAACCTCCCCAGACAACAATCAAATCATCCCTTGCACATTCATTACCCCTTGCTCCTTTGCTACAACCTTGCATGTTTAGACCCCTTTAGTCTCTCAATTTAAAGCAGGTGCCAAGCCCTCACACTGCCCTGTAGCCCTTGAGATACCTTTTCCTTTACCTCACTGAAAAATACATAGCACAAAATACTTCACTAGGAGAAAATCCTGATACTAAAATATTCAGTTTTCCCATTAACTATCCGGTTCTGTTCTGTGTTCTCAGGTTTACCAGAAAAGGATATTTCCAAGTATCACTGAGAACAGGTATCTTCAGAATATTAATTAATTCAGCTTGAGGGCACCCAGGAAGCTGTGTGACAATCGCACTTTCAGCTGAAGGATAGATAACATTGCTAGTGTCATGTCACAGGAGGTATGATAAGTCAATGACAGATGCAGAAACAAACCTTGAAGTCTAATTGTAAGGCCCTTATCTTTAAGTGGAGTACCTGAGAATAGGAGAAGGCCAGACCTGTAATGGAGAACATCACCTCCCCAGCAGATATCAATAAATACTGTGGTAACTGCCACGCCATATGCACATTGTTGGCTTTGATGTCTTCTGACTTCCATGTCCCAACAGCACCTCCAGAAATCTAGCAGGAAAATAAAGGCACCATGTTGCTAAAAGTTCACATCTTTCTTAGCCTGGACAACAGCAACAAATTTACCAAAACAACATTTGAAGCAAAGGTGGAAAAAAGCTCTGCATTTGAAGCAAACTATGGCTCTCAACCCTGCCATTTCCAAGCCTCTTGGGAATAGGGTGACTCCTGCTGCACAGGGCAGAGAGAGCAGCATGGATGCATTCCAGCTCATTCAGGTATCACAAGACTTCCCCAAATTACAGCAAACCAACAAGTTGTCTTCTGCAGTGGGGCTGGGAAAAGCCTATGAGTTTCCAGTGCAGAGCCTGTGACTTGCTGCTGTCCCCAAGGTCAAATTGCATACATGTGGTCACTGCTCCCATTTCAACAGCACTGTACAACTTTCCTATGATATCACTGACACCCAAACAAATTCAGCTCAAGAATGCCAAGAGTAGCAAAGACTGCTCCATATTAGATCTATTCAGATAGTTCTGGTAGCTATATTCCTAATTATTTTGGTTTCTTTTCCCAGGTGTAATTAATACTGCCTGTGATGCACAGAGGCTCAGAGGCTGAGAGAGATTTGACTAGAAGCCAGGAAAACACTAGGTTGAAATGACTTCAGGCAGAAAGCCCTGTGTTTAAGGAGAGTGCTTGGGAAAATACAAGGGATGTTTACGATATGTTCTTAATCACCAATCATTGCCAGGGAGACAAATCAAGAGACTGTATTTCAGCAGGCTAAAAGGGGTGAGAGGAGAGCTGTGCATTGCTCTTTAGCCCATAAAGAAATGTCACAAGCACCATGCTGTAACTGCACACTGAGGAAGGCTGGGTAGAAGGCAGCACCCCATGATTTAAGTTTCACAGTTCAGCTACATTAGCAGACTAATATATTGTATTCTTGGTTCTTCTATATGGCACTCCTGGCAGAGGAGCAGGGCTCAGTACAAATCACTGCAATAATTAAAAGTGATCTTGGCCTCAAGCAAACTAACTCTCTACAGAAAGGAGAAACCACAGAGAGAGAGATGGAAAAACAGAGGGTGAAAAATATTAAAGTACTAGCACAGGGTTCAGAAGGGCTGAGGCACAGAGCCACCTTGAGCAGCCAGGGCTATAGCAGGGACTTATGCAGATGAGACCACAAACTGGAATCCTTGGCACAGTGACACAGGACACATCTACTCAGCTGGCCCTGTTACCAGAGGCTCTGGGGCAATTTTCTTAGTGTTATATTTTTAATGCAACTTCTCTATCTGGTTTCTCATCTGGTGAAAGAGGCTTGTAGCCATGGAAGAGGGGTCTGGCCAACATCACTTCAAGTGTGTGTGTTTTATGTACATAAATCTCTGCACTCACAGATGGCAGCATCTGCTTGTTCCCTCCAGGGCTGTACATCCCACTTCAGCTACTGGAATTGGAAAAAAAAGATGCCAGGTGCTTCACAGCTATATTTTTTCCCCAATGTATTTGGACTCTGCAGACATGAACAGCTCCCATTAATTGCCCAAGAGGGAGATGCTACTGCCAGGGAGTAGCTGACAACACTTTGCTCTACTCATCACAACGCAGCAGCCAAAGTCTCAGAGGGCAGCTTAGCAGTGTGTCCTGTCAGACCCAGTTTGTCTCTGTGCCTTTGTGGTGGAAATGTTAAAATGGGAACTAAGCTGATCACGTTCATCTCCACGGCTCCAGCCAGCTGGACCAGGGTTGAAGCAGTGTGTCTGAGAGGTTGGCAGGCAAGGAAAGGAATCCACCCTCTCAGCAGTGCTCAGACCCCATCAGGGCTAGGCTGTTCAGAAAACCATGCTTTGACTTTACACTAGGCTCCAAATTAGCTGTACAGACAGTGAGAGGAGGAAACAGATGTACAACCTCACTAACCTCCTCCCTCGAAACTTTGTCCCTCTTCCTCCTATGCATAATCTACAAAATCTTGGACGATCAGTAAGCTAAATATGAGGATAGAGCAGACTGTTTCTGCAGTTTTTGGGGTGTGAGGCACCATCAGGTACAGTATTTTAAAGACCACGAGTAGAGTCAGCTCTTGGCAGATGGTAATAACTCTTTGCAGTGCTCTGGGTCAATGTTAACTGCTCAAGGATGGCTTGAAACCAGCAAAAACCACAGATCACATGATTTTCTATGGAAGACTTCTATCAAGGAAAAGATTTTACTTCTTTTTAACCTATGCAATCTGACATGATCACAGTGTAAGGTGGAACAAATACACAACCACCTTACTCATGTAGGAATCAAAACATTTTACTATGCCTTCCATAGTGGACTGCCTTCAGATGGCTACTGCCCAGAGATGAGAGAGTAGACAAAGCAACTGAGAGTCACCAACACAGGAACAAAAGCACTACCAGAGAGTAGAACAGGAGTGTGTTATCATCACAGGAACACTTACATTAGTTATCACAACCGTGTATGAAGCACCAAAGTCAAGCAGCCCCAGCTCCAGGGGGAATTCTCCTGTTTCAGTTATGCATTTTCCATTATTATATCTAGATAAAAGGATGAAGGACAGTATTTCCCAGTTAGTTCCACAAACAAAGAACACAGAGCAGAGCTATCAAACATGCCCCTGAAATGGAGCAGGGAAGATGCAAGATGTAAAAATGCAGTAGCATTTACATCAGACAATCACTGGAGCTCTTGCTATCTTATTGTTCCAGAAGCACTTAGACACTGACTGGAATTCATCTAATGACNTTTTTTCCGTCTCAGGTTTATTTTCCTCCCAAATTTTGCTGCATTTCTTCAGGAAATGTAGGCCAGACAAGTAGCCAACAGGAACTCAGAGATGTGGACCCAGAAGCAGCTTTGTTTCCTTTCAATAGAGCAAATTAGCCTTCATATTTGTTCTTCTGATTTTGGATATGTGAGATGGCACAGAGGCTCAGCAGCATTGCCACAATGGCTCCTGCGTCCTACAAAATTGCAGCAATAAATATTTTGGATGGAGCTGATGCAGAGAAAAGCCATGAAGCTTGTTTTGAAACATTGGAAATGCTAGAAATACCCTACAAGAGCCAACTCCAATGCTGCCAAACCAAGGCCATATGGAGCCTCTGTCTAACAAGCCCAGCCTGCAAAGCCATGTAATGCTGCTTGATGTTACCAACCCACCCACATTCTAACACTTTGTAGCATGGAATATGAACTGGCCTTTCCCTGAGAGCACTCTAACATCAGGCACTTGGGCTTGAGAGAATAACAAAATAAAGCAGGCATTAAATGTCAGAGGAGATTTTACCATGTCCCACCTTTCTCCACTGACAGATGCAGAGAAATGGCCAGTCTCTTCCCTCCAGCCCCCACATAATGTGAATAAAAACTTCTGCACACACATGAGTGGCCCAGAGCACCTGCTCTGCACTGAGCTGGTAATTCTGCTTTTCACAAACATCCGCCCCCACAACCACTTGCCAAGACAATTGCAATGCAGGTTTTGCTATTAGGCTGAGAAAAGTCTCTTTGTACCCAAGGCAATGCCTCAGCAAGGACCTTCAGCTCAGGAAGAGAGACTTACATGTCCCTCTCCAGCAGCGAGTACTCAGAAGCACTGTAGTTTTTCTGAACAGCAATGAACCTTTTGTTATCGATGGTGAGGTTGATATCTTGGCTCAAGCCATTAATGAATCTGCAAAGAAACCATATTTCATTGACCTGTCAGACAGGACAGAAGAAGCATAAGAACAGACACTTTAGAAGTCTGCATACTTTCCCAAAGCATTCAGTAATTCCATAAGGTTATGAGAGTCTTTTCTGCAAGTTACCAAAGTATTTGTCTGATCCATTGCCTAGCTTTTTAATACAAGATTAGCTTCCCTGTTGCATAATTTTACCCTCTTACTCTCTTTTCCATGAAAAGTGACCCTCACTTTTTGTGGTCTAGAACCTCCAGGCAATCCAGTCTCAGAGACCAACAAAGATTGCAGCAAATTCTGAGGAGCCCACAGAGATGATCAGAGGGCTGGGGCACTTCTCCTGTGAAGACAGGGTGAGAGAGTTGGGGCTTTTCAGCCTGGAGAAAAGAAAGCTCCAGGGAGACTTTAGAGCACCTTCCAGTACCTGAAGAGGTCTTACAAGAGAGCTGGAGAGGGACTTCTTACAAGGGTATGGCATTTTAGGACGAGGGGGAATGGCTTTAAACTGAAAGAGGATAGGGTCAGATTATGTTAGATTTTAGGAAGAATCTCTTCATTACGAAGGTGGTGAGACACAGGAACAGGTTGTCTAACAAAATTGTGGATGCCTCAACCCTGGAAATGCTCAAGGCCAGGTTGGATTGGCTTTGAGCAACCTGGTCTAGTGGGAGGAGTCCCTGTCCATGGCAGGGGTGTTGGTACAAGGTGATCTCAAGGCTCCTTCCAACCCAGACCATTCTATGGGACTTTGGTGACTATTCCATGGCTGTGTGAGGGGACAGAGTCCCAGCCTACCACAGGAAACTCCGAAATTGTGTGTCCTGATGAGCAGGTGTACCATGATAGCAAAGAGTTTCTACCAGTGGCAAAGAGTTTTCTAGCATAACAAGGTATCTTCATCAAAACTAAAACTTATATGGGAACAGTTGTTTTGGTTTGGTTTTTTTTTCATAGACAAAAGGCAGTTTCCTTCTGGCAATTCAAAAATTGTTAGTAAAACCAAACACTTTTCATTTGATCTATGTTTTAAGATATTTTAGTTTTCAGTTCATTAAATGCGGGTGAAATCTCTGAAGTTAGTCAAGTACTTAGCAGAAGTAAATTTTTAGTGAAAAAATAGTTTCTTCCTAGTGAAACTTCTTTACAAATTGGTAAAGGGAAAGTCTGGGGATGTTGTCAAACACCTCCACAAGAAAATACAAAAAAATTCTGACTGAATCAAGTCTTCAAGGTGTTTAGTCAGTAGAAACCTTCACAAGCACAGGGCTATGAAGAGATACTGCTCTCCTACTTTGTCTATACAGGCTTTCAGATAAAGGGTTTGCACATTGTTTTTAAGGTTTGTTTTGGTTGACTGGTCTTTGGTTTTGCTTTCGTGGTGGGTTCATTTTGTTGTTATGAGTTTTTTTAATTTCACCTTACCCAAATCCTCTAGAAAGTCCAGCCGGAATCTCTTTTTGTTTGAGTTGTTTGTTTGTGGTTTTGTTTGGCTTTTTTCTTGGGAGGGAGGGGTGGTTTGGTTTTTGTGGTTTGGTGTTTGTGGGTTGGTTTGGTTTTTTTTTTTCGTGGCTTTGTTTTGTTTTGGTTTTGGTTCTTTTTTTTGCAAATTTGCATCTTTTGCACCTCAGCAGCCAGCACAAACCAGCACAGGAGTGTTCATGGACTAAATGAAGTACCTCAAATTAGGAAAAGTGGACTTAGCAGAGCCCAATGCCCAGATGAATTGTTTATGAGGATGTAAAATTGTTGTTGTATCCAATTTAGTAGACACTTGTGCATGAGTTTGGGTGAACATCATAGGCTGGCCAATTTGCAAAGGATGTAGCAACAGCTCCTATCCAAATTGCTGCTTCCCTTTCATCATTGAGACGAATTTGACACTTTTCCAAGGAAGGAGAACTTTTATGTTGCCATCTCAGCCCAGACTATCCTAGGCAGTGAGCTGCAATAGTTCTCAGCTCTGCATGGCATGTGTGGGAGATGACACTCTGTCAAGCCTCCACAGCTGACACCCAAGTCTTGCATGAGAAGTGTAGACTAGATTCCAACCCGAGAACATCTGGGCTATGTCACATACAGATGCATTAGACAAAAGCACTTTCCCTCACCCAACCACTGCCAAATCCTCAAAAAAAACTATTCTTACCTAACAGCTGCCAAACCGTTTTCTGGCTTTGCTTCCAAGTCTGTAATCTAAAGAGGGGAAGAAAAAACCCATCAAATATGTTTATTAATGCTGCCTTACAACCTTACAACGTGTGGCAGACAATAGTGGTGTCTGTAGAGTTACACATGTGCTGCAAAGCCTGTGGAAATCGACTGGACTTTCACATAAGCTTTACATCAGGACACAGTTGGGGAGCCCTGGTACAATGAAGCCAATGGCAAAATTTCATCTCTTCCAAGGCCTTAAGATGAGATCATACCTTTTCTCCTCATCTCTTCTGTAACAAAGGCTACTGAGTTTCAGCCAGTCACCCTTCTACTGAGGCATGTAGCACCCTCCAAAAAAGTGTTTTTCTTGATCTTGAGATAGCAAAAGAGCATTATCCACATTAGCATTTTTCAGCGACTAGTTACAATTAAACTTGAGTGCCTTGCTCCTACAAAATTTGCAAATGCCTAACTTTCAGACTCTGATTCTTATCATATTCATAGACTTCACAGATGTTTAAAGCTGAGAGGAACTGCTAGGGTACTATACTGATCATCATGCATCACTCGACCCTGATCTTTGATACTCAAGAGATTAAACTGCTGTAATGTGTAGGCAGAGAGCAGGAGAAACCAAGATGCACTGAGCTTGTTTGTGCTCACAGATATCTGCAGACAGATACCTGAAATGGCCTTCTGGATGGGCACATTGGGGAGTGAGAGTCTCTCTCCTGGAGACCACAGCTAGAGCAGCAGCTAAATAGTTAATTAACATTCATTTGGAGAAACCTATTTGGTGTACAATGCTGAAAAAACACAGTTAAGACAAAGCCCTGCCCTGGAGGTTGTATGTCACAAAAAAAAAGAACATAAAGCTCTTGGCTGGTAGAAATCCAGAGCTGTGCCATGTCCACTGAAGATGGCAGGGTAATTTCAATTTGCACTGCCCACAGATGGAACCCAGGCAAGCCAAAAGGGACTTTCAGCAGTCAGTGCNCCTTTCTCCACACTTTTTTTCCTGATGCAAAACCCTGAGTTTCTGAGACCAAGGATCCAGAATTCCATTATATCTATAAAGTGTCTATTGTACTTCAGAGTAATATGCTACCCACAAATAACATATGCCCTAAATAATAAATAGCCACAGTGAATAATAAATATCAGAGCAATAAATAATAAACAGCAACATCATTTTTTTTCCATGGGAGACACATGGGGATGAATACTCTAGCTTGTTGCAGACAGACCAGCCAAATTATTACTCGTTTTCACTGATGATCCCCAGTGCTCTCAAATTCATTTCCTGCCTACTCAACAGCCCACAAAGGAGAATAAACCAATTTCAGATAGGATCCTTCCAGGAAAGCATTCCCACCTGAGTGAGTGGGCCAAACCCAGCAGTGAGGGAGGTTACTCAAGGGTGAGCCCTGGAATACAGCAGTGATGCTGGCTGGCATTGCTCTCTTTGTGCTGCAATGCTGGAAAAGTATAATTTACCATGCTGTCTTCCACATCTTCCTTATCTACAGCTGTGAATGACAGGTCAATAGCATCACCCAACAGCACAGCTGTTTCCCAGCACATGAGAGCCTGCCTGTGCCAGGGTGGGCATTAATTTAAACACAGTCTAGACAGCTGGGGCAGCATAGATGGAGCTCTGAGATAGTTATGCTCCAAGCCTGTTGCAGGTTTTTTGCTTCTTAAGGACTGTATGAAAACCACAAGTATCCATTTCTTAAGGAAACAGCACACAGCTCTCAGGGTCACAAGGAAACTTAACTTTGTGTGGTACTGAGCCCCAGACTCCAAACCTTAAAGTTCGATCATTGGCAAAAAACCTTGATGCTATGAAAAAATAAAATCTTTAAGTTAATTTCGAAAAACAGGTATATGATTTCTACTATATAATATTGAATGCTTGGTGTGGCTACCCTGCAAGGTAGAAGACTCGGAACTGCAAAGAGAACGGATATTTTAGCCAGAGGACAGATTCTGATGGCATTTACACACCTGCCACGAGGTGCAATAACACCATGAATTCCAAGTGAGCTTCTTAGGATACAGCTACACATAAAAGATCTCAGAATCACCCCAAAACATCCTGTATGCCCCTCTCTGATTGTTGCAGAAATACACAAAAGTCCAAATACAGCCAGCTCTGCTGCAGAGTCTGAAATGAGCTTAATCATTTATTCTGTTCAGCAAAACAAATGGGCCTTCTGTGCTTTTTCACTAAACACTTGCAATAACTAATCCCAGAATCATTCCTCTGATGCTTTTATTCCATGGCTAGCCCTAGAGCCTCTTTAACATCTTTGCTTTATAGAACCATCTTTGGGGGAAAATCTCTGGCTCTGTTCCCCCAGCTTTCTCCAG